>QVNV01025640.1:0-89119 GCA_014825455.1 Pseudomyrmex pallidus | reverse complement strand
TAGCCTGTGAACGCTGTTTTCACATTTTTAAAAACACTCATCACCCACCGACCCACCCACAAGGTCCCGGGTTTACTTTCACCACTTTAAACGCGGTGGCTGATAAAGGTCGAGGGAGTTTTGTCCCTTTAAACGCCCAACCTGCGGCGCGCGCTTAGATCTCGTTCACAACGCGATTGTTTCGAGATCTAGTAACTTTCTCTCGAATCGATTTCTCGCAGTAGAGAGAAATCGACCTGACAGCGATCACTTTGCGAGTTTCCGTTCTTGCGTATGGCTTTGTATGGACGTTTTAGATCTACAAGAGCCAATTCTGTGAGTAAAGTTTTTTCAAATCTCTCTTTCGTTCTACGCGGCCGATTTGTGGAGCTCGAATACATATGCGAGAAATTGTAAGTATCACACAAATATATTTTTGTAATTTTATATATTTCAATCATGTGCTCTGACATTGATTTATAAAAATAAAAAAAGAACGTACAAGCTGTGCGTTTTTCGCGCAATCCGCGCAATGGCCGGATCGATTTGAACTTGTTGCGGGAACGCTCGGCTACGCGTTGGAATTGGTTTCCCGCATCTCCTGCACAACTTCTCCCGATTGCGTCGTGGATGTGGTAATCTGCGTGGTGGTAGAAGCGGACCTGTCGCCGCGTCTCAATCTAAAATGACAATACGGATTTTTGCCAATCCAAGCGAACTGCTGCTTCAGCTGCCGTATGACCTTCTTCTTGCACACAAATATGATGAAAATGATGACTCCTTGCAGGGAATTGAACAAATCTGCAAAAAACCAGACGTAGTACGGCTTGTTGTTAAACAGCCACGTTGCCAGTTCCAAGATCCAATTTAATCCCATCAAAATGAACAGCTTCAGATACACCCAGAACCTATGTGCGAGAGAGCAAAAATAATCTCTTAATTGCAACACACATTCGGCGCAGAGTCGAGAATCCATCGCGGACAATAGTCTGAAAGCCTTCGAAATGAAAAATCAGGAAAACCTTTCTTTATTGTCGTCGTGGCGACGGCTCTCCGAGTTCTCCATTTGACGGTCTATGTGCTTCTTGTGATACAGTATTTTCAACGCGGTTGATACGAACAGGAAACTGTTGCAGACCAAGCTAATGCCAATAGGTATGTAAAAGTACAGCGTCTTCGCTTTTTCCGCTGAAAATGAAATTTCATATGTATTTTTTTAAGAGCGCCAATAAAAGAAAGAACGAATTGCAGCGTATGTCGCACTCACTGCCAAACCAAAATCCGGCTTTGCAGATCTGCGGTCTGATCAAGTAGTCCGGTATATTGGGAGCAACATCCATAACAATGGTCAGGATAGTGACAACGAAGGGAACTCCCCAAGCGTAAAGCGAGTAAATCACGAATCTTCTCGCTCGACTGTTCGACTTCAATCTTCTTTCGCGTATTGAACGGAATCCTCTGCAATTTGTACAAAGATATACGTGACTAGATGACATATAAAAAGAACGGTACGGGATGCGAATGAAACAATTCAGTTGAAGTCTATTGAAAAAACTATATGTTTGACTCACCCAAATGTTCGCCAAACGCTGAAGCACGTTACATTCAGCCACAAAAAGGTCGAGTATATCGCGAAGTGGAACACGTAGGCTGGAAACCGTCAAACAAATACACAGTCTTAATAGTTAAGCGTGAATTGTTAACAATCATCTGTAAGAGAAACCGAGTTCTTCAATTTTGCTTTTTTCTTTTTGTTTTTTAATTGACGTTCGTTTTAATTCAATTGATTTAAATTCAAAACTTGTATTATTATTGTATGTCGCCAGATTCCCGACTTTAATATCCGCCGTGGAGAGATCTATATGTGCAATAAGGTGATTACGCAATTGTATTTATACCTACACCATGGAGCGCAGAAGGAATAATCGTCGACGGAATTATCCACCAAGATTTGCAGAAACACGGCGAGTATCGCGATGGTGACGAACAGCGAGGCGATGTACGCGCGCAGCATGTAGCCGTGCATGTTCCGGAATTCCGGCAGTACGGAGTACACCACGAACGTGATTAGAAGAAACGGCAACGACACGATCATAGCCACGGTCACGTAGTTGACGCTTATCACGAGATGCTTCTTGCAGACGATCAGGTCGAATCCTTTCTGATTCACCATGGCCAGACAGTACTTCGTCGACGGGATGGAGTAGTTGACGCGCGGAAAATACACCGACGCGTTCTCGAGGAATCCGTACGCGCTGTCCGGGAAGTTCACGGGATCGATCATGAAATGTCTAGCCTTGTTGTTGCTGCACGGGCTCCGAACGACAAGGTCGAATACCTTGTGCAGAGGGTCGTCGGTCTCGTGCACGTTCGGGAAAGTCAAGTTTATGTTATCGACGAGACACTTTTCCTGCTTGAGGGAGAAACGATGACCGAGGGGACAGCAGAGCTGAATGGTTGTATTGTTCTTACCCTCGGTGTTATTTTTGCGAGGCTCGATTGTGAAAGAGACAGCCTGATCTTTCCCATTCATCGTCTTACGTCGCGCATCGTCTTCTCGACCGGCACTCGTTTTCTCCGTGTTGTTTTCAGCGGAAGTTTCACGAAGAGCTTCTTTTACCGTCTCATTGCCTTGATGTCTCGTAAAATTTGTGTAGAGCACCATCGAGTTATCAGTGTGCTCGTGTTCATTCACAGAATATCCTCCGGATTTGTTCGGAATCAAAACAATGAGAAGCAACGCGCAATGAGCGAGTTGATGCATTTTGTCGAGATGTTAAAACGCGCGGGTTTACCGAATCTATATTTAAGACTGACGGTTTCTTCCCGATAACATGTGGTTACAGCGATTATGTTCAAGAAATCCCATTCCAGGTCATCACGATTACAAAGTAGCGCAGATTTTTCTCCGAATGTGCATCGATCGGTATAATACGTCGTTGATGTAGATTCGTCAAAGCAACACTGAAAATGGACATGCTTTAAACTTCTTTTATCAAAACTGGCTGTAATGCACCGAACGAGTTCTGGATCTCGGGATAAGAATGTTAATTGGTACAAGTTGGAATAGAAAAAGTCCTTTGAATTTTTGGTGAATATGCAAGAGAAATATAGGACCGGTTTTTACTAAGACAAGGAACAACACTTCTATACACGGAATTGATTGCTCGCTGGCTGTGTTTCCTTGTGAAATTTCATAATCAGTCTCGTGAAGCGCTCGCAGCTACCTTGTTCAATATGCGGAATGCCAAGGTCCTGATCATGAAAGCATTATTATTCTCCAGTGTGTCATCACCGTTATATCGTGTAGGAAAGTATGGAGACCAGAGAAATATTTTATTATCATATGTTATTACAATTTTTAAATTCTGTTTATGTTTTTCTTTGTGTCAGTATGGAAACATCTAAGAAGAGTATCGTATCGCTACTTAATAAGTTTATAAACTTCTCTTCTGTGTAACTACTGCGAAAAATCTTCAGATTAACATTTGAGTTAATTTATCTTGCAAATTTTTGAAACATCTCTCTGTAAGAATGACGAGTGCACTATTGTATTCAATAATATTTAATAACGAATTATATTTCTACATATAAAATTAAAAGCTGATCAGAGCAGAATAAGATACAAATAAATACAATTATTAAAAATATATGTAATGAATGTAATTCATTAATAATTGCTTAGAAACTTTAAATTTATTTTAATATACACCTTGCTCGCGTGTTTAAACCCTACTTGTTTTTAGTTCGTAGAGAACGTGATCCTCGTCGTAGAGGCGCTGAAAATCATCCCCACTTTTCTCAAGTTTGATTCCTTCTGATTCCTTCTCTTGCGCTACCACATTTGTCGGAAAACCGGCGTGTGAGCTCGAGTAAATTTTAATTGTAAAAAGAAGAAGAATTTTTTGCACAAAATGGGCAAAGAAAACGAATCGGATGGTACGAAGAAGAGGAGAAAATCCGTGAGTGCGAATAGCGGAACATCAGTGAAAGACGGGGACATGTACAAGGTATGAAGAAAGTTGCAATAAATTTTGATAAAACGTGTGAATTTATTGCATGTGCGTATCTTCGATTTCAGACAATAATTTGTTTCGAAGAGAAGGAAGCTATCGAGAGACAACCCGAGGATGATTCTGAGAACTTTTTGAAAACTTGCAACGATATTCGAGCAGCAATGGCGAAGATAGCTAAATTGAAAGCCAGTGGAGATCCAAATGTTTGTAAACAACATGATATACTCTATCTTAACATACTCATATCTTGTTTAGTGTACTTGAACAACTGTTTCAGGTTAAAGATGACATTACTGAGTTGCAAATTCAGACATCCCTTGCTTTTATAGAACTGAAGAAACTAAATCGCATGGAAAAGTTTCGTACAAAATTTGCAAGAGATTCCTTGGTGGCTGCAAAAAGCAGCGTAGACAGCAGACATTTGCATCTGCAGAATCTGCTATATGAGGTGATGCATTTGAAGAAAGAAGTTATCAAGTGTCTTCAATTCAAGTAAATCTTTATTTAGATATCACAGTAATACAATAGATTTCTTCTTTGTATTATTCCTGTGGTAATTGGATCTTTGTTTAATTAGATCAAAGGATGAAATGATACAGCTTGTTTCGGAAGCTGAATTTTATAAAGAGGCTCCAGAAAGCATTTCAAGACCTGTATGTACATGTGATCCTGTATTTTATGTCTATAATAAATAAAATACAAATTTTCATAGCAAATGAAATAAATATATTGCAGGAAATAACAAAAAATAATCCTCACCAACTGAGACTAGCTCGTTTGGAGTGGGAATTGATGCAAAGAAAGCAACTTGCTGCACTATGCGACGAATTGACAGAGAACAAAAAGGTGGTGGCGTCCAACATTGAGATGAAACAGACTCGCTTGGACAATCTTGCTCCGCAACTGCGTTCTATATTAGAGGTAAAAATCTTGGAACCTGTTTGTATATCATACGTTGTACAAGCGAAAGAGATTTGAGTTTTTATTGATTTTCAGGCGAGCAAATCGCTGCAAGAAAGTCTCGGATTGCCGTTAGACAAAATTCGCCAAGAGCATCAAAAAGCATCGTTGTTGCCATCTCCTCTCTACGTGTTGTACGCAAAGGCATCTGCTTATAGAGACGCATACGGTACGTAAAAGAAAATTTTAACATAAATGTGTTGGATGCAAATTTGTTGAACTGCGTGCCAATGTTGTAAATTATCTTATTGCTCGAAATATTTTGCAGACAGTGCACTTCTAGTTAAAGTGGAAGGTGACGAGGACGAGGCAAAACGAACGAACAATCAGGACGGTCTACAAGAATCCGATTCCGACCCCGAGACCCAACCGGAGAGTATCGCGGAAGAAACACTCGTGCACAAGAAGAGACATCACAGATTATCTCGAGAAGCCAGGCAGGAGGAGAAGCGATCCAAATTGCTTCAGATACATCCGTTACACGTCAAAATTGTTATCACGTTAAAAAGTATGTTATAGATGTAACAATATAATCGTGTACAAGTGAGAAATTTAATGTCTCTACCAACTTTTATTGCAAAATTTTCAGATGAGACAAAATTGACTCTTCAATTCTATTACATGATTCACTTAAAAGTCGTTACGGTTGAGTCAAAGCTCGAAACCGAAGACTTGGGAGGTGTTAGCGCTGGGTATGTTGCTATAATGAACATATTTCTGTCGAGATATTTGACGAATTGCAAAAAACTGAATTAAGCAACATCAAATTTGATTAACACAGAGACATGCTCGTGTCCGAGTCGGTTCTCCGCGAACTGTATCCGGGTGATTTAGGACTGGAGAGTCCGAATCCAGCCAATCAGTATCAACTGTCGCGACATAATCTGGGCTCGTTTTCATCTCTGGGATTAGGAATTCCGTACAGATGGGCGCAGAGAATGGCTGGTTTGCATTTCGTTTCACCTAACGTGAAAGAACAAAAGGTACGTGTGTGTCAATCTTGAAACCTTTCTCTTTACTGAAACATATCTTTTATTCGTAACAAAAGATGCGATTTTAATAGGTTTTCTGTTGGTCAATGATCGATTGCGATTTTTATTTGCAGCTTGTGAGTCGAGAATTGGCGCAGGACTGTGTAGAGAGCGTGTTGAAGGAAATCAAACGGCGCGTGAAGGCGCGGATAGACCTGCGCGCTGAGATACGACAGCTGGAATCCGGCAATTTGCCGATTTTGATCAGCACGACGGATCCGATACCGCAGAAAATCTCCACGTCGCTGCATCGATTCATAACTCTGACCTGGAGAAGTTACTCGAATTACGCCATTACGCCAGCGTTCTTCGAGCAGGGATTGGTGTCGTCACTAGACATCTTTTACGAAGCTGTACTTCGTCGTGGCAGTAGTACGATGACACCTTATTCAAAATTCTCTCGAAGAACTGTCGTGTTTGCGCTCGGACTTACTTTTGAAATTTGGATTTTCAGGCGAACTCGTGGCGAAGATCGCCATCAAGCCGGACTATCCGAAGTTAGCGCCGGTGTTCAGCGTGAGCATCAGCCCGATGGTGCCGGCGTCAGCGGACATCATCAGGGACATCGAGAGAGAGGTCAACGTGATGTGGACCAAGTCGCCGACGTTAACGGCGCAGATACAACGGTTGAGAGCGTGTTTCGATATTTATCTGGAAACCGAGAGCATGGCGCCGAAGGAGAAGATATTCTTTCATCCCGTGAGAGGCCGAACTCGCGCCCGACCGTATAAATATTTGCCGCTGGGAGGAGGTATTTTCACTCACCGTTAGATCAATTCTGGATATGTATGTGTGTGTACTTGCACGCCTGTTGTGTAAAATATGTGTGAGTGTAAGATACTTTGTTATACAATTTGTAATAAGAAAAAGTCGTAAGCATTATAAATTAAAAGTAATTTTGTTAAACTTTTAATAAGAAATACATAATTTGGAACTAAATTTCTCATTTAGAAGAAAGACAAAATTGTATTGTTTATTTATATAGAAATGGACGTGAGTGGTCGCACAGTCGAAGTTCTGGAAACGGCGGTCAAAAGATACGTGCGCAACGTATTCTTTAACTGTTTGTTTTCAAACGACAACTTGTTGCACTTCCTCTTCATAGAGATATTGTCGGCTTTGACGTGATTGAATTGTTCCCAGAATTTCTCCAACTTATCCAACGTTTCTGACATCTATTTAAATGATTTTACTTTACAGTTTAATCAGATGTGTACGCGCGCGCATACAATTTTTTTACACAATACTTACACGACTTGTGAGAGTGTTGGATTCCACATCGCGTAAAGTGTATTTTTGAACGATCAGTGAAAACGGTTCCAAACTGGAGCACATTTTCAGCAAAGAAAGCACGACCGAGGCTTTCTCCGACGTTCTCTGCAATTCCTGCGAATCAAATATTAAAAAATATGTGCGCGTGTCTTGAAGAATGAATAAAGATCTGAACTTTGCTTTCGTGAAATATTCGTGTGCGGTTGTTTTCATGTAATAAATTTAATATGTTTACTTTAAGAACACCGCCGCTGATGATAGTCAGTTTCTTTAAGCGAGTAGTATCCAACATTTGAGTTGTAGACAGCGCGTGTCTCAGGTTTTCAGCTGTTTTCCTCATGTGCGCGATCTGGTCTTTGAGTTTCGTTATGCTTTGCTCCCGTTTCTGCGACAAGACGCACGTGTCTTGTTTCAAGTTCTTAATCGCGTTCTGCAGTTGCATCTGCAACTTCGGATATTGCGCCGTACCGTCGCGATGAGCCTTGTCTTGCTCCTTCAAATATTCGTACTGTTTCCTCTTGTCCTCCGTTCTGTTCTCATACTCTTTTATCGTTTCGTTGATCTGTTGCCACAGTCGCTCCGCTTCGTTGGAAGCGTATTGCATCAGGCGCGACAAGGAATCTTCTTTCTACAACGTTTTTAATTAGGAAGAAGGTCGTTAATTAACATTTAACAATGCGGTTCGTACCAAGTACACGACGTTCTGTATGTGAACGGCGTTTCGGAGTTTCGTTTCAACCAATTTCTTTTCCACTCCCTCATCTTGTCCAACAATTATATCTTGCAACTTAGCGCAGTATTGCCTCAGAGTCTCTCGTGTCTTCTTTAAGTCGCTCATCTCGTTCGAAGCGATACGTTCGCGTTCACGCACGAAAGAGTTGTGTAATTGCATGGACCTTTGTTTATATTCTCCTACGTATATCGCATCAATAATTGATATAATTTGTATGTGTGAATTATACGTAGATATATTTTAAAATATACATACACAGTATATAATATATAGCTATGATATAAAAGAAATTTTATTTAAAAATTCATGCTACCAAGTATCACATCAATCATGTGCATGTGAGCCTCTTGCAGTCTTCTGTGGTCGGTGTCAGCTGTGTCGAGCTGGCCGTATAAACGCTTTGTCACGAGATCTTTCATCTTCAACGTGCGATCAAAATTTTTCCAGAGATATTCAACGTCCTCGTGGAGTTCCTTGCATTTTATTCGGCGTAAAATGAACCGCCACTGTTCGTCGATCTTCGCGGCGTTCAATCGCGAGAACGCTTCCTCGCGTTTCAGTTTGTTCTAGATTTCAAAGTAACGTTCCACCATAACACACAAAATATCCTCTCGTGACAACATAAATTTAATTCGGCATACCTTAGTAAACGACGCGATCAGCTGTTGCTTGCGTCGTTTGGTCTCCAATTCCAATTCGGCTCGATGTTGCAAGTAACGAGCGCGTTCCTCGTCGCTCATGCGAGCCAACTTGCTTCCTTTGCCCTTCTTAGGCATTTTATAGAATGGGTGTGAAAGATCTCACAACTTTGATGATTTCTTTAAATCGTTTTTATTCTTAACAAAACTTCCTTAAGAATAACAGTACAGAGAGAGACTATGATGGCCGAGTACAGGCCGTATGGAGTGTATGTTTGATCAATACTGACGTTATTCTCTATTTAGTACAAAATATATCACCATTATACTTTATTCCATCCGATTTGAATCGCAAACTCGATCCAATTCACATAAAATATACGAGGCAGAACACATTGTTTAAAAGCTCTCTAGTAACTTTTTGAATAAAGTATTATAAAAATATTTTCTTTCAACTATTTCCCGTTGATTCTGCTTGTTTTTTTAAACATGATCGGACACTGAATGTCTTGAAAATTTGCTCGAAAAACATACGCATGCATACATATTTAATATTTACATCAAATGGAAATACTCCATCATTTATAAACTATCAAATAATTTGTTATCTTATAAATATTTACTATATATATATGTATATATATATATATATATATATATATTTTTTTTTATTACGTTCGCAATGAAGAATAAATTCGTATACGTATTTGTATGCGCGTTGTCTGACTAAAATACTTTTTGGCTAAGATTGCGGACGAGGCAAGTCGATGAAATCGGCGGCGTCGCGTATATAAACGCGTGTAGTTTCTATAAGAATATACTTTGTATTATTTTTATACGATGGAAGACTTATAACAACTTACGCGATAAAAAAAACTTCTTTGTCTGTGCATGTTTACATCAGTCATTTTTCTGTAACACTATAGGCCTGTTATTAATATTTTCAATTGACAACGGACGCTCCGGTGTAGGTATGAGACTTTGGGTGCGTCTAATTCTCTCGCCTCCTCTCAGAGTAGGCGTCACGACTTGCGTCTCCAGTAGAAGTTGAGCCTCCTCGGCGCGTTTCACCTTTTCACGCGCGGCGCGCAGCTCCGCACCCAGATGTTCCCTCTCGGCCTCCAGCTGCTGAAGTCGCACTTCCGCGTCTAAAGATCGAAACGAAAGCAAACAAGAGAAAAGAAAGTAAAAATCTCCAAATATATATAAAATGTACGCATTAAATAAGAGCGAGAACATAACAAAAATCAATTTGGATGCAAAATAAAAGTAAAAACTAGACATATAAAAACAGCAGACACTAAAAAAGGCAAAGTTTCAACATTAGAAAATCGTAGATACGATGTATAGCTCTCATCAATAATAGTTTGCGAGATTTAACGTCTTTAGTTCTCTTGCATACCTTGTAACTGCCGTTCATTTTTCTGCTGCATTTGTTCGAACTCCAGTCTTCTCGTTTTTTCCATTTCCAGCAGCTGCTGCTGCTCCTGTTGCAATTTCTCCAATTGCTCTCTCTTTTCCCATTCCTCGCGCAACACTCTCGCTTGTAGATTTCGCACTGTAATTCCCACGGTAATTCAGGTTGCACATCAAATCACGTCGCGTAACGCAATGTAAATCGAATATTCTTACCTATTTCCTCATCGCGCAAAGCCTGTTTCTCCTCTTGCAACAACAGCTCCAGCTTCTGTTTTACGTCCTCCAGTTGTTGAATCTTGGCACTCTCTTCCTTCGACAGAACCTCCAATTTTTGGGCCTGTATTTCAGCGGCGATTCTAGCTTGTCTTTCGTGCTGAAGTTCCAGCTTGGTTTCCTCTTTCTCTTGCTTGATGGCCTAGTTATCAACAGCAGCAACGCGTTATTTCAAACCAAGTTCAAACTTAAAATCAATAATATTTTTCTGACAAAGTTTTTACTTGTCGCAGAGATCTCCTCTGATTGGCCAAGTTCCTCTGATAACTGATCTTCTCACCCGAGTGCTGAATGGCCGTTTGCAACGCTGCGAGCCATTGCAGCCTGCCCTTGTGATCCTCCGCTACCAGTTCTATGCATCTGTGCTCGGGTGTGCTGAGCACGAACTTCCTGTCGGGTTTCCCGCTGGTTGTCAGAGTGTCCGCCCAGCAATTCGCGTTCAGCGGTATTATCCCGGACGGTTCCTTCTGCTGAGGATCCTTGTAATACGTCAACTCGCCGGGACGCAACACGAACCAAAAGTATCGCAACGTCGGCAGGAGAAAACCTTTCTTCATCAAATAACCCTGTAATAAAATTTCGTAAAATGTTAGTATGTAATTGATATCATGTTAGTATAAAAACAAAACAAATATGTACCTTTTTCACTACGTTCTCCATATAGATCTGATAAAGATCGTCGATCGCTTCTGTCAACGCCATAGTGTCCAAAGTATTGCCGCCGCTGTATTTGGATTCCAGAACCGCCAAGAACGTGGAAAATCTTCGCAAGAAACGTTTCAGAAAAATTCACTTATAAGTATTCACTGGATTTCTCGTCATTTTTATTTTTTATCTTTGACAAAGAATTTACCTGAACATTCCGATAGCCACTGATAAAGCTGAGAAGTCTGCTGCGTCCCATTGCAAGCCCAAAGACGTCACCAGATGAGAGGCGATCTGCGCCACTTCGTCGCTGTGCATTGTCACCTGCAACCAACACACAAAACAACACATAAAACGTTGCGTTGTGAAAGACGTTTATTTGAAAAATGATCCAATCGCTAACCAAATAAGAATCTACCGCGTCCACGTCTGTTTCAGCCAGTAAACAATAAATTCTGAACAACTGATAAACACTGTGATCTTCGAAAACCGGATTTGATCTTTCCAGATAGATCTTCTTGCAGACCAGCCAGCAAATCTCGTCGATTCCTTCCTCCAAGGTTCTCAATGTCTGTATGGATGTGCTGTCAGTCAAAGAAGAGAACACCTAAAAAAACCACATTCTGTCAATAATAGCTCTTGATTGAGAAATAGAAGAAAAACTATTTGATTGCACTTCCATTTAAAGTTTCTTACTTCTTTCTGTAAATAATAGATATAGTGATCAAAGGTCAGGCTCTGTGTACTCCTATAGTGTTCCAGGCCCTTTTCTACACCATACAAATCCATCAGTGTCCCGATATTGGCTGTCAACACCTGTGCAAGTAAGCGAATTATCAAAAAAACGCAATATATTAGATTTAATTAATTTTTTGTATTAAGTTACAAATAGATTTCAAATTAATTACAAGCATAAACTACATGGGAAAAGTAAGCAATAGATCGCCACGCCTAGCTACAGGTGTTTTCAATCTTTCAAGTCTCTCACCTTTAATTTGGATTTTGCTACCGTGTTGGTGGTGTCGGTTTGCAACGCGTGAAACGCGTGCCAGATGCTGTTGGTGAGATTCTTGAGCAAATGAGCCATTGTCGACGAATTCGATCTGCGGCTATAGTTGTCCTCTTTTCTCGTTGTGCCCTAGCACACAGTGACTTGTATGTTTCATTTATATTACCTCTTGTCTTTTAAACGACCACAAACGGAATTGTTCTCCATTACTTATTTCTCAAATCGTCATTCGTCATTGCGGTCATATTAGACATTAGGATGTTATAGAACGAATGACGCATCTCACACACATAAGTCCATATGTGTATTATCTGATCTCCGTGACTTCTCGCATTGTCAATGGTGTTGCAATGGCTCGGTGAGCTTTAAACCTTTTGTGTATCTTTCTGGTACAACAGTCATACACAACAATGCGCAAATGTGTGAGCAATGTTAAGGCTGATATCTCGTTGCCGCGTTTCTGTTGGATCAAGATTTGGAGTGTGATGATTGGCTGTTCAAACAGAGTTTTCCACAAGACTCTGTCCTGCGGCCAATCAAATCGTTGGACAAAATGGCAGCAATGCGATAGCAGCCTGAGCTTCTGCTGATCGCACATCTATGTGTGAATAGTTAGTCATGGTTATAAGAGCAAGTGGTACGAGAGAAGTTTTTAGTTCACTGAATGACAACACACATCAGACTGTATTGGAAGCTTCTTGCGTTTGTTGTTGCTCAACGATTTCTCGCAGGTTGAATTTCGGAGCTGTTTAATTGCTAATCACCAAAATGGAATCCAGTAAATCGGAATCCACACCGAAACAAGCTATGGTGTATATTTGCGGAGGTGAGCACACACGTGTTTACTGTTTGTTTCTCGTTTTGATAACCTCATTTGTTCGGGCAGTTTTGTTTGATTATATATATGTACTATTAGCACATGGTGCGTAGATATAAACATGTTTACAGTATTTTGTGAATTATATCAACTTTATTTCAGTAAAATTATCAGAACTGTATTTTCATAAATATGTACATGTATACAATTTCTAAACACAGTAGTAGAAACTTCTAGAATCTTATTACACACTTCTACATTACATTATAAATACAATAGAATACAAATATAATCAATGACATTACATGTACGTAACAGTTGCAGCATTATTTAATTTGTATATGCTTACACGTGCAATAATTTTAGAATGTCATCATGATAACGAGCTTCGCCAGAGAGATCCGGTCCGTTGCAGGGAATGTGGCTACAGAATTATGTACAAGAAGCGCACCAAGAGACGTATCCTTTCGTAATACTTTTATTTATTACAGCTTCAACATCTTCACATGTGCATTTATTTCAATAATCACAAAATCTAATATCAAGAAACATGTTCCTTAACATTGTCTTCAGTTGTTGTCTTTGATGCCCGATAAGATAATAAAACTAGAACCTAATGTATCAGAATATTTGTAAATTTCTATGTAAGAATTATTATGTAAGTTTCAATAAGTAAACAGTTTTATCGCAAACATTTATCCTTCCATATGTTGTTTTCCCGCGCAAAACGAGGTTGGTTGCGATTGTTCGAAATACGACAGACGACATTGGTGGATCGAGTTTTCGACGGACCAATCGTTTCGCGAGTTCGGCTCGGTCCGAGATTGGCGCGAGTGCACATCGAACGTGATTCAGAGGGCGGCACACGTTTTGCCTCGCCATCAGCCATGTTCGCTGGGTGACTCGAGTACGCGGGTAATCTCCAATGTTTTCGTATGTTTTCGGATGGTCGTAGCAAGTAGTAACACCGATGTTGTCGTCTCCATTTTCGCCCCTTCCTCGTTGTTTTCTTCCGTTTATTCTCTCCGGTGTCGCGACTCCCGATGGCTCCGCGCGAGTCGGCACGTAGTAATATTTAATTTTTTTCACGAGCTCTCGGTCGAGGAAGAACGAAATTAAAAACCAAGAGAGAGAGAAACGCCGCGATCAAACGGACGACAGTTCGCGTCACCTGCGTGGTGGCGTCGTCGGTGCAAAACTCGAGGCGGCGGTGTTACACACACGTATTCCATACCATCGCCCGGTTTTTCCCAACTTCCAAGTAGTCGAGCGTGTATCTAGACGGGCATTAATACCGCGACCGAGATAAGGATGGACGTGCAAGAGGGGCAATCGAAAATATGCAGACTCTGCGGCCAGTACGAGAGGATCTACATCGACGTGTTTGGCGAGGAGGGTGTCAAGCGTTACCTGGGCCTCAAGATCCACACGAAAATCAACATTCTGGTGAGATATCCGATCCCGATATGCGACCTCGCACGAACCGTTTGCGTTTTTCCTTCCCTCTTTTCCCTCATTCTCGACCAGGGGAGTGAACAAATTGTTTTCTTCTTTGGAAAAGAAAGTTTGGAGATTTTTTCTTCCTCTAATTTGCATTTTTCTTTCTAGAAATTTGCGCATGGCATGAAAATTCGTGTGTTTGTTGTGTTTTGCACCGCATGCTGATTGCCTTTGCGATGCACTTGCTTGTAGCAATAATAATCTTGTGCTTTTCACACGCTTGTTTATGCACGAGGAAGTGCCTTTTCTGCGGGATCTCCGATGTTTTTCTGACACGAGAAACACGAGGGTGCGACAACTAATTGTTCTTCAACCGCAATTGTTCTTTGCCGCTTTACAGCTCTAGTTGTCAATGCTTTTTAAATACTAATCAACGAGAGAAAAGTTGAATGTACACCTATATTTTGCATGTGTATTTTACATACAAGCAAAGGGTGCGTTAATTTAAAAGGTATCTGTGTTTTCGTGTTCGCATTTATTGACAATGCACGTTTTGAGCAAGTTTCTTTTACAGAACTGACGCACGAAAAGCATCCTGGTTTTAGTTATCAGAGAAAAAAGATTGGGTTTTTTTTGTAATTTTATCAGTGCAACAAAATTTCTTTGTATCAACGTCACTCCAAAGTATTATCATAGTGTTTTTGTTAGAGTTACTTTGGCAATGAGATTTCTGCAGGACTCTGCAAAATTGGCCTTAGTATCTTAAGAATTGTTTAATCAAGATTGGTTTTTTTTGTTTTACATCTGTACAAATAACTTATGTAAATTCTTTTTGGAAAATTAAGGGAATAATGTTTGGCAAAAGCAACAGGTGGTTTTACACATTTATGTTTGTCAAAACTCCAACGTTTGATATTGTTGTGAATTTAGTGGGTACCAGATTACACAATGCATTGTAAAATGGTGTATATGTACAGAGCAGAGCGGTAGTGTTTGCGTCTTGTAAGTGACTAATTTGGCAAAAATAAAAGCTAGAGTACTAAGAAAGTATATTGGAAATATGTGACAGTCCACAATGATGGGAACAAGAGTTGGCTTTTTCCTTGCAAACATTACAGATGCAGTCTTTAGTACTTAGGTCTTTAGTTACTTTTTTTGTTTGTGAATCGCAGATAGATGAGAGGGATCCTCTGCCCAAGGCGATCTGTGTTCAGTGTCTAGGCAAGCTCGAATTCGTTTGCGACTTTCAAGAGGAGTGTCTGCGCACCCAACAAAAGTTACGCAATCAGTACAAGCTACCGCCCTTGACAGAGTCCGTAAGTCTCTGTGTTTATACGTTCACATTTCTCGTCTACCGCTCTATCGCTCTTTCACCATTCTGTTCAATCAGAATCAGTCTTATGATATCTTTTATGATATATTTTTACGATACATTGATCTTTGTATATACGTAATAATTGTAAATTAAAAAAAAACACTAAATAAAATACTTAAATATATAAAATTATAATAAAATTATATTTGCAAAAGGTGGATATAAATAAATAAAATTTTTAACGCGTCACGTGAGAGCAACTGCTTCGTTTCTCAACGTTTGTCGATACGCATAATATATTCTAAATTTAGACACACAATACGATTCTCTTTATCTTTTTCGAATTATCATATCCTGGTACCCACTTATGTATGCATTTTAATTCCGTCTCTCTCTAGGAAGCGGTAAAAGACGAAGAGTCACCTTCGACGGTTGGCGCATCGTCATCGGATAACAACAACAGTATAGAAAAAAATCTTAATTCTTCCCATAACAGTCAGGATGAAGAGGAGAACCAAAATGAGAACGTCAGTAGCGTCGTCGAAAAAGACTCGGTGGAATTGCCGAAGAAGAAAACAAAGACTCAGCGAAGTCTTCGCAGTCAGCAGCAACATGCTTCCAAATGCAATGCGAACAATGTAGAAAAAAATGTACAAAATCAGAGCGAATCGGAAACGTCGTTAACTCGCTGGCTGCGAAGCAAACAGAGCGCCGAGTTGGCGTCTTCGGCGGCGAGCGAAGAAGAGACACCGATCGCGAACAGACTGAGGAGTCACAATAACGTAGAAACAAACGCAAATAACACTCATTCTATAAATACTAGCAGTAATAGCAATAATAACAATGAAACTACGGACAAGCAGAATTCGAAACAACACCCGATGGCGATTGAGTTGCCGACTACGGCTCTGAACAAGTTGGTGAAGATTATTGTCGACTTTTCCGACGTTGACGTCTGCGTAAAGGAAACGAAAAGTCGAAACAACGACGCCGAGGACAACAGCTTCACCGTGGAGCTGCGCAAGAAACAGAACGACGAGATGTCGACGGTGCGCGCGCGAGTTTTTCCCAATCAGGGTCACTGCCAGGTAGACACGGCGATCGTTGATCTGCTGCCTAACGAAAACTGCGTGGAAGTGAACGGCATCATCAACAGCATTCTCAACAACACATCTGTAGAGAACAGCGACGCGGCGGCGAAGCTGAAGGATCTGGCAGAATTGGAACAACGGCTGGAGGCCACGCAGAATCCCGAGGAGCTCTTCAGGATTGATGGAGAGGAGGTCAAGGTGGACGACAACATGGAACACGTAGTGAACGACAATCAGAACGGTTACGCGTGTAAAATATGCCGCAAGTTTTACGAACGCCGGGATAAGTGCACGGTACATGTGAAGACGCACTTGGGCATCAAACAGTACACGTGTGTCGTTTGCAACGCCAAGTTCGTCTGCAAGTCCGACGTGATGAAGCACATTCGATGTTCGCACACCAATCCGAGGCCTATACAGTGTCCCAAGTGTCCGAAACGATTCAAGTCCAAGTTCTATTTAGCCGAGCACGACAACGTTCACAAGGGTTTGCGACCGTACGTCTGTTCGGATTGCGGACAAAGCTATCACCATAAGGTCTCGTTGCAGATTCACATGAAGTCGCATCAGCCGCCGCAGAATTTGGCCTGCGAATACTGCGGCAAGGTCTTTCCACATCGCACGCGGTTGCTCGGTCACGTGACAAGCGTTCACATGAAGAAGCGACGCAATTTCCGTTGCCGTTTCTGTTACAATCTCTATTCCAGTTTGTCGGTGCTGAACGAACACATCAAAACTCGCCACGCGACCACGTACACGTGCGAACAGTGCGGCAAAACGTTCAAAGTCGCTTCCAAGTACAAGGCGCACGTGCTGCAGCACTCGAATCCCAAACCGTTCGTGTGCAAAGTCTGCAACAATCGCTACGCGTCCAAGGCGTTTCTCAACGAGCACTTGTTGAAGCACGAGGGTCTGCGGAAGCACGTGTGTACGAAGTGCGGCGCGAGTTTCGCGCAGGCGAGCCACCTGGCCGCCCATCGTTACGTGCACGGCGAGAAGCTGCACGCGTGTCCGGAATGCGGCAAGAAGTTCAACCGTCAGGACAACATGAAGGTACATCGGAGACGACACTTCGAGGAGAAGAAGACTGGGACCAACGGCAAACAGAAAGCCGCGTCCAATAACAACGACCCGGCCTCCACCGCGTCCACTAACGAGAAATAGTACAGCGCGGTTTTTTAGATAAGATTGGACTGAAAACAAAAGAGAAAAAACCACGAGATTGAACACCGTATGACCGGCTAAGTGAGATACGGTAGAAGATTGCTCAAGAACGACGGCTCTTACGTATATATTATTATATACTTGGTGCTTCAGTAAATTCCCCCAATGCTATTTTTGCGACGTTCTTATCTTTAGCAATAATAGTAGTAACAACAGCAAAACGCATTTCTTTTATTAAAAAATTGATTTAAAGAAATTTGTTTTTTTACGAGTATTATAAATTATTCACACTTGCTGTTTTTATACGATCGAAACGCGAACGTTCGTATAATCGTGATAATCAGATTGCGGGAAGAGATATTGAGAAATATATATTTTTCATTCCGATGTTTACACAAAGTATATCGATCTGGGAATGTGATCTGTAGTCTGTAAACCGTGTGTATCTTTCTTTTTTTTTCTTTTTTATTTTTCTTGAATACTTCTCTTTCGAGAAATATTTACCGTATTTTGTAACATATAGACAATATTTACAACGTCGACTCACGTGACCAAGAGTATGAATTACTCAATTATGTGTAACTGCGTATTATTTTTATGGAGAATTTAATAACTCGAGACCTACACGTGTAAGTGTTACGTACATTAGGGATAGGGCTTCCAAAATCAATAACCCTACGCAGGGCATTGATATTTTCGATACGTCTTTTTACACATGTTATATTGACAAAAAAAAAATATATATATATAAATAATAATAACGCGACGAACATCGCGCAACTTTGATATCTTTTGGAGTACGTTTTTTACAATATAAAAATGTTGTTAATGCTGAAAGTGTAAGATTAATTATCGGATATACGAAATAACATTAAATGTTACGTGGATTAAGATATGAGCAAACGTGTAAATTTTGTAAGATGCATTTTGTGTATGCACGTACACGCGGTTTGCTCATGTTGAAAATTTATATGAGAAATGTATAACACACATACACACACACAAGTGCCTTTAGCCATCCGAGTTTTTCATGTGTTTAACAATAATTACACCGATTGCCTTACAACACTGTTTCTCAATGAGGATTAGAAGAATCGAACAAAAGAGAAAACAAAATACAAGATCTCTTTTTCGAGTTATTAAAGGAAGGAAGCTTCTAAGCGATCATATTATTCTGCGACACAAACTGTAAAAGAGATGCGCATGCGACATGATAATATTACACATTACGTTACGATTAGATACTTATATGAGAATTAATTGCCTTCTTTATACTTGATTAAGATGCCGATTTATAATGTGTAAGTTGTAATTCGTACAGTTAATTGTACATATACTGTAGTCTGTAGATAGTTAATATTCCTTTTCCTCGCGACGTTGCGTTCTTCGTTGCGTTGTACACGTAATAATAATTAACTACACGAAACCCGTTATAAGTGATATACACTTATAGTTAATTTGTACGACAGAGAGAAGTTGTTTTTAATTATTCCATTATTTCCTCAATAAAAATACGATATTTTTAGGACGTGCGTTTCTCTCATGCTTTTTCATTTCTCTATTCTTAAGTGTTTCTCAAAATTATGATAATACATATTGGAGTGACGCGAATAATAATGTAGTAAATATGTAGAATTGTTTTAAATCTCTTAATTAGAAAAGTTTTTAACGTGTTTGTTTTTCAGAAAAGAGTACAAGACACGGTAAATCCGAGAAAGTTGACAGACTGACCCAAATGGGTAAGTCAACGAAATATAAAATGTGCGCTGCAGCGGATCTTTTAAGTCACCAGTGACTCGTCCAGACAGTTAGTATCTGATCGCGCGCCAGACTGAACGGTCCAGTGCATGTGATAAGTTCATGTGATATTTTGATAAAAATATATCTGCAACTGAAAGTAAGGAAAAGTATTATATTTTTACGTATGAATATTATTTACTACAAAAAAAAAGTACGATCTGCGTTTTCTACTTACTTGACAATTTTCTACATACTTTTAGACGACGATCGCATTTTCTTATAAATCGACGTAAATATGTGAATATATTTATATATATGTGTACACATGTCGTAAAGTGGAATTATCTTCATCGAGATATACTCTAATTTACTTAAACCAAAGCAACTCGAATTGATAAAGTATGACATCTTCTCTTTTTCTATTCTCTTTTTCTCTCTCTATGTGTAATATCTTTGTTTATATCTATAAAATGTGATAAGTGTGAAAAAAATCATCCTTTATCTTCTTATTAATTAAAAAGTTAGTTGTTTACATGAATCTAAGAATAATCAGGTGTGGTTCTGGTCTCTCAATATTCTTTACTTTATTATTGTTTTTCTCGGTTTTTTATTGATTTATGATAAGATCTCTGATCTCTGCTATCCTTGAACTTGATATGTATATTATGAGCAAACTACTTGGAAAACAAGAAGCATGAGAGAAACAGAGAATCCAACTTTGATTTAAATATGATTCGACATATTGCGATCACACACACAATTAACAATAAAAAGAGAGATCAGGTGATTGTTTTTTCTAGATCAACAAAACTAAAGCTTCATTAGTTCATTATAAACTGAGTCTGAGAAGTTCTGATAACGAAGATTTGACACTGTTTTTAATATGTTTATAGCATGTAAAAACTGTTTTTTATTTTATACTCCAATATTTATATACAATTAAACGCGCACACATACACATAGATAAAATGTTGATTAATCACAGAAAAAATTGACAACTTATCA
This sequence comes from Pseudomyrmex pallidus, assembly GCA_014825455.1. Taxonomy (NCBI): domain Eukaryota; kingdom Metazoa; phylum Arthropoda; class Insecta; order Hymenoptera; family Formicidae; genus Pseudomyrmex; species Pseudomyrmex pallidus. The sequence continues at coordinate 68,572 of QVNV01025640.1, read as the reverse complement.
GTGTGTTATAGATAATTCTTTTTTTTTTCATTCTATCCAACGGAAACGCTAATAGCAGTAATTGAAGAACAGCGAAAAATTACACTTGCTTGAAGGACAGCGCGTTCGACCGTAGAATCGATAGATACATATGTGATGTGCCAGTTCTCGCGAGCTTAATTTCATATTCAAAGATCCGCGACTATTATTGAAGCGACAATTGTCAAGTTGTCGCGTTTTCTGAGCTGCAAGTGAATGAACATGATGACCAAGCAGGCCCCAAAGTACGAGCTTCTTTCGAAGGAAAAGACGGAGGAAATGTTGAAAGTCTTCAAAGGTGAACGAACTGGCTGGGTACTTGTTGGCCCAAATAAGTACTTCTTTCCGTACAAATACACGGAGCAAGGTTCTAGCTTCTACAATTTCAAAGCTAGACCGGACGACACCTGGGTTGTGAGCTACCCGAGATCAGGTGAGTCAATTTTTTCCACAAAACTTTTGTTTAAGATATTGACTTTTTTTTTATCGAACACAGTTTTCTATTTTTTTCTTTTTATTCTTCTTTTTTTTTCTTTTCTCTGCACTTCTCAGGCTCGTTAAATCTTACGATCATCGTGTATCTTACGACGTCAGAAGCGAGAAAAATCGCCAAAGCACTTTTCCTCAACATGAAACTACATCAGCGTCTGACACAGTTGCAAAAGCTTCATAGCTCAGCTGTTTTGACTTAATTTTGTTCATATGATTTTATGTTGATTAACAAAACTGTTCAAATCTATACAAATATACTCTATTACTTATCTACGTGTATCTGTACAGAGATGTTTATTTATTTTTAAATAAAGTGCACGAAACTTTGGCGATTTTCCTCGTATATTGTAGTGCTTGAGATGATTTGAAAAATAAAGATAAAAGCTTCGACTTAAAAATCATTTGTTTTATTTGTTCAGGTACTACATTGACACAAGAGCTAGTGTGGTTACTATCAAACGATTTGGACTTTGACACGGCACGTACAGAATTGCTTGTCAAGAGATTTCCTTTTCTCGAGTTAGTATTTCAAGATTTATAGCATGTATATGTTTGCGTGAAGATCAAGATTTTTTATCTTTTATTACGCAACTTGCATAATACATGATAGTTTTTCTCCTTATTTCCGGAATATTTCTTTTGAAAGATATAATCGCGTAGCTTATTATTACATAATTATTATATGGAATATAAATCACGCGCGGTCATGTTACATTGCGTGTCAGATAAACGAAAAAAAAAACATGTTACAGTAATTTTCGCATTCTTGTGTGTGTGTATGTATTGCATATCAGTATATTATACTGATTTGTGATATCTACTAAATGATATCTCGAAGGATAAGAACTATTATGCGCGTGCCACTTGTTAAATGTTGATTTGAATTTTTGAAGAAATATCAATGTAAATATTTATATGTTAAGATTTATTATCTCTTAAAATTTATATTGATATGGAACGTGCGTCTTTCTCTTTAGATTCAGTATGTTCAATCATCCGGAAGTGACGCGCGAATTTCTAGAGTTGAACAAGGGCGATGAGGCCAAGCAGCAATTGTGCCGCGAAATAGCCAAACCCGGCTACGAGGTCATCGCGGCGGAGCCGTCGCCAAGATTCATCAAATCACATTTTCCCTTCAGTCTGCTTCCCGACATACTGGACGTCGGTTGTAAGGTAACAACGAAGTTAATGAGGCGTAAAGATTCATCAAGGACCGAACGATTCTGTGACTTCTGTTCTTCCGAAGGTCATCTACGTGGCTCGCAATCCGAAAGACGTTGCTGTGTCGTGGTACCATTTGAACAGCTCCATTAAAACACAGGGATTTACCGGAGACTTTGCAATGTTTTGGTCGTACTTCAAGAATGATCTCAGTATGTATAAGAAAAAATATTCGAAAATTCTATACAACGAATGGGTTGTCTGTTTAAAAATTGTGTGATATTGAGATTGTGAGGAGGTTTTTCTCAAAAGTTTTTCTTTTCACTTTACATCTACTTTTTGCAGCGCCATGGAGTCCGTACTGGGCTCATCTGAAAGAAGCTTGGGCCCTGAAGGATCATCCAAATCTCCTATTTTTGTTTTACGAGGACATCGTGCGCGTATGTTAATTTTGTCTATCTGTTATCTCATATTTAACGACTATTTAATGACTTTAGAAACGATGCTTGGCGCGAAAAAATAACTTGAAAACATTTTGCAGGATTTTCAAAAAATAATAAAACAGGTGGCGAAGTTTTTAGGCAAAACGTATACCGATGAACAAATTGACAAAGTGGCCGATTATTTGAACATCAAAAACTTCAAGAACAATCCCATGGTTAATCAAAGCGATTTAAAAGCTTGCGGCATTTTGCAAGCACAAAATTATGTTAGAAAAGGCGGTAGTGGTGGGTGGAAAGAATATTTTACCAAAGAACTGAATGAGGAAGCAAACAACTGGATAAAGGAGAATTTGAGAGATACCGACCCTCTTTTTTCAACAACGATATTGGCAAATATCGACGCTTGAATAAGTTAAATATCCATATATGTACATACCGAACACGTATTTTTCTAAAGATAAAAACATTCTGTTATTCTTCTGTCGTCATCTTTGGATTAAAACATGTCCTTTATATCCAGAAGAAGTCCACAAAATTATTTTATTCAATATTTCGTTTAGTCGGAACACAGCCCGAGATTGATGAAGGTTGGTAGTCGTGAAATCGATTAATCGCATTCGATCTTTTAAGACCGGATCTACAATAATCGCAAAAAGTCGGCGTTCACAAAATCGACAGTGTCCGACGATGCGATTGGCTCTGTCTCTGGGGATTTCATTGTGGATCCGGCTTAAGAGCGTCGATAGGGACGCTTTCATTTGCATGTTGCTCATCTATCCATCACGTGGTCGTTTATGGTTTCACGTTTCCCGCCATACAGCTGATCGTATTCATAAATACGTTATACAACTTCGGTCTTCGGTGCCGAATAGTATCGGAGATATTTACTCACGCCTTGTTTTCTATTTTCTGACATAGATCTTCTCAGTAGTTCCCGCAGAAGATGAAAACCGGTACTGGGATGGAGTCGAGTGTTACTGTGGAGGTTGGTATCTTTTTTTCTCACATACAAAAGGTAGAAGAAACAACGTACGAACGTAACATATTAATTTGATTTTTGATTTACAAAAACATGTCAGAACTACCGGCTACACAACATTGTAATGCGTTCAAAGTGTCTCTCTGAACACGAATTTGATTAAAAATCCATTTGTTCGCGTTTCTGTGCGAAATATAAAGATTGAGTAACACGCAAACGGTGTTCTATGCGGGCAGAGCAATTTCTATATTGCTTAAATTGTTCGGGACGAGAAGACTAGTATATTTGTTTCCTTTATCGTCGTAAAGTACAAGTTCTTGTCCTCTAAAATACATAATCACTTGTTTTGTCCCTCGTTTACAATCGTATCTACTATTGATTGAAGGTGATAGACCAATTTTTAATCCGAGATGTTGAAAGATTGTTCATAGAGATAAAAGTCAAATAAAGCGAAAATAACAATTACAGAATAAAATTTACAAATTAAAAATCTTTACCAAGTACATGTGAAATAAAAAATAAACTTAATGTGTTGATTAGTCAATAATGAGTTATTAGTTAATGTGTTTATAATTAAAACATGTAAAATAACCTGCAGAAATATGTGACAAACACTTGTGTTTTTCTTATTGAAGCAGGACAAAGTTAGAAAATCCTTACAAGAATTGCAGCCCTCAGCCACTGACAAGGAAGTTTTAGTGGGTGGTAATAGGATCAAGTCTTCCCAACAATCAAAAGATGTAAAACCAAAAAGGTAATACATGCAAAGAATTGTAAACAATTTGCAGGGAAGCATATACTGATTTTATACAGACGTTTATATCTCTTTCTGCTTGTGTGTTTATTTTAGAGATGTACAAAAACCAAAATCAAAACGCATTCAGAAATCAAAAAGTACCTCCAAGCTTCCAAAAAGAACGACAAAAGATGAGACTGTACAAACTGAACAAATACAGACAGAAATCGATGCGGAAGATTTAACATCCATAGGTAAAAAGTTGATTTCTTTTCTAAATAATGTGTTTCTCTTCATTTTCACATATGTACTTTTAAACTTGAAATGCATGTAACTTAATAGATGCACCTGGTACCAGTGAAAAGTTTTGGGAATTGCTAGCTGAAAGGAGAAGATTGGCACTTAAAAAAGCATTAGAAGAAAATAAGGAGCTTGTTGACAAATTGAACAGAAGCGAGGAACGGAATAAGAAGTTGCAGGAAGAAAAGCGTGTATATAGAGAGATGTATGATGAGACAGTAGCACTTGTTGAAGTGCTGCAGGTATGTGTGCACAAATATTAACTATTTATCTCTCATTTGTAACGTTAATTACACTAATGACAACGCACAATATGTTCGTTTTGAATATCATATAATGTTGTTGCGCAATCAAACTCATATTTTTATAAGAGTTAACGAACTAAAATCAAAGTTCGATCTTTTCAGCGATTCTCATACTCTTCTCTGTTCCGCGACGCAGAACAATTAATTTATGTTGTAACTATTTGGTATATTTCTTACAGGAAATGATCAACGAAGGGAGAAATATTGCTATAAATAATTCATTAGAAGACACAACAAATAATTCATTCGACGATAGCGTTCTTTAATTTAAGAGTGTTGTTGATTTTTCTAGTAAAATCAGATTGAAGCTTGTGGTTCAATCTCATCACGTTATCTATAATGACTAACATGTACATGTATTTAAAAAAGTATTCAAGCATATTTTTCTAATGTGTGTTGTTGCCTCTTGAAAATTATTCGAAAAAACACAGAAAAATGTCTATTTGAAGATTGAATACTAAATATGCAGTTAGAAATATTGAGTTCTCGGTTCTCTTCAAGCATTTGTAATAATTTCACATTGTTTAAAAGCCAAACTTATATTATTAGAAATATTTTTTCGTAAGTTTGTTATATTTCGTTACACAGTATATTTAGTTCGAAAATTTTGCATTCTATATTTATTGGTGAAAATTAGTTAAAAAGAACGTGTGAAAAATAACTAACATTATACTATCGTAAAAAATATTTATTTTCTTGCAAGTCAATTATGAATTGAAGACAAGATTCTGTGATTACAGTCGTTCAAATTCGTTCATCTTCTGAAAACCTATTTGTGTAAAAATCGATCAACGTTGCCAGACGTAGGTTTACAAAAAAAAAAAAAAAAAAAAAAAAAAAAAATGGAATTGAAATAGTAATCCGACTTGTTAGTTACTTTTTTACTGAGACAGAAAATAATTTAATCTTGTATTAAACAATGATATATCTGTATACAATAGTCTTATTTTTATGACAATCCGTACAGCTTCAATGTCCTATCCATGCTGGTGGACGCGATGTATTGCGCGTGTTTTCCAAAACGTACACCCGTTGCCGCCGCCGTGTGATCATTTAGAACCTTCAATTCTTGCCACTGTTTGCAGAGATACACTCTGAAATGCCGAACACAGATTCATGTAATTGTGTAATCACTGAATTATAGATGTATATGAAAATGAAATTGCACAATTACAGAATTAATGGTAAAATGCAAAATATTTTACCTGACGTCTGTTCCTGCCACTGCTAAGTAAGTTCCACTTTGATCGAAGCAAATGTCCTTCACCTCGTAAGATTCCTCAAGTTGCAAAGTCTTGAAATTCTTCAGTTTGCGTAAATCCCAAAGCTTGACGCACGAATCTTCTGCGGCTGTAGCCAAGTAATATCCATTTTCCGAGAAACTGATCGCCGTGATTGGGCCAGTGTGACCCGGGAAGTTTGCCACGTTAGACTGTTCTTTCAGATCCCATATCTTCACTTGAGAGTCCGCTGTACCAGTACCGAAGATTAAACCGTCAGGATGGAATTGCGCGGTAGTCAAAGGCTGTCCTGCTTGTCCCGACACCTGTAAATAACCCGAACACATGTTTATTTTATCAAAGTATTCATAGAACACTCCAAAAATGTTTGAAAACTTACTTTAGTCAATAATCTGCCAGTGCGTATGTCTGAGAAAGCCCAGTGCTGATCCAAAGAAGAGCTCAGCAGATAATCACCGGTTGGATGTAAAGACAATCCGGTTACAGGAGCATCGTGAGCTTTCAGTAACAAAGTCGTCTGACTTGTCCCGACGTTCCACACGCGAATCGTAGTGTCGGGCGATGCGGTTATCACCAGATCTTCCTCTGGATGATAAATAACTCGTGTGACCTGGGAGAACATTTAAAATGATAAGTACACATACGCTTAAAGAAGCGATAATATGGCTATCAAACTTGGAACTACCTTCTTCGTGTGACCTTTGAGAATTGCCACTACTTGTTCGGTATCCTTATTGAAAACTGTAGCATTTTTATCGGCACCACCTGTCAAAATTTTGCTAGTGTCGGCTCCGTGAATATCAAGTGCCAGAATTCCTGGAACGCTGGCAGAATGTAGTCCCTAGAAAATTTATATAATACACTTTATTTAATACACTTAAAATAATTTTAATTTGAGTTATTTTTAATAATAATTATATCTATATTTTGTACAATAATAAATTTTAAGAGATATAAGAATTAAGCTCACAGGATGTGATGCAAGAGTCTGGAAAGACCGAATACTCTCCTGAGGCATCAGATCATCTGGCACTGAGCGACCACGTCGTTTTCGCTCCTGAGTGAGAACAGTCGCACGTTCCTGCAGCTTCTGAATGACATCTTCTGTAATACCAGCCTGTTCCATTGGTTGAGCAGCAGTACCACCAGCTTCCACTGCCACAGCCTTAAAAGGAAATATAACTTATCACAGATTGCAATTTTTTATCATTGTCTTTTTACAAGCTATGGCAATTGTAATGGCATGATAAAAACAAAACTTTCTATGTATTATTTTTACTAAACATACTGGCTGTGGAATTGTAGTTGCTTGAACAATTCCAGCTTGAGGTTTAAGAGTTGCCAGAGCTTCTCTAGCAGCAGTGACCTCCTTAGTCAATCTAGCAATTACACGGCAAGCTGCATCATGCTGATATAAGGCATGAGATAATTCCTGCCTTGCAGTTTGAAGTTGCTGCCGCAATGTAAAAGAATGTAACATAACAGCATCCCATTCATCTTGCAAGTTTTTTAATATTGCAGGAATGGAAGTGGCACTAGGTGGTTTAGGTTTGACAATTGGAGTTGCTGCAACAAGTAAACTTCTTTAAATATGTACACATATTTTGTATGTAGACACAGAGACTAATATACAATTATATTAGCTTTTTTAAAGTTAACTACATATGCATTAATAATTTCAACTTGTTAATACTACACATGTATTTTAACTAAAAACAAATGAGACATAATATTAAAATTAATACTTTTGATATCAATAAGTTGCTCAACAGTAAGTTCCTTGCCACTGATAGGATCCACACCATTTTCAGCCACATACTTTTCAATAAGACGTTTTTCAAATATTGATCCCGAAACAGGAGATATTACAGGATGCTCTGGAACCTCGTTACAGACTGAAAAATATTTTGATTTTATATCTTTTCATACAGTTATATTGATACACAATATAAAATTGTTTTACACGTTCAATGAAAGTTTTTATTATTGGCGAGGTTAGATTCATTCATTTTGCCGGCAAAGAATTCGAAGTGTATTTCAACAATACACTTGTTGAAAAATATATATTCAAACATCACAAAAAAAAAAAGAAAAAAATTGAAGAAAACGTTATTTCACTACTGCAAATTCTTCTACACAATCTTTTCCATTCTTAATACTCACTCGCACAAGATAGCGCCATTTTTTCTTAAACATTGACAATTTTGGAACACAACAAGCTAATGGCTGTGGAGTGAGGGAACTTGTAGAGGATATGCGCGAAATGGACGAATTTTCATCCGATTCTCTTCTCTCATTGAACTCAGAGTTTAAAGATCAGATGGTGGTCTGCTGCTTTGTCTGCTGGTCTGCTCCAAAAGTGAATTAAACGCACATGCTAAATACAATGGCGTCCAGCACGAAGGTCTGTTATCTTTTCGCGTTTGTATTGTTCGCAATCGCTGTTTCTTTCGTTCCGCTTATAAATTCTACGAGCGGTTATTATGCATCTGCTAGAGTCGAGGTATGTACTTGTCGCGTTTAAATTCATCAATTTGTTACATAGTACTTATCGCAATGTGTCGCCGAATTAAAGAGGCTCGATTATTCGCGGAAAAATAAAAGTTTACACGTCGAGAGATCAGTGTATCTAACTGTAACGTTTTTGCATAAACAAGTTTATCACAATGTACTTGGTTTTGTTTTTCAGAGCTGCGGAGGCTGCTCGCTGAACCGGCTGTCGGATGTCAAACAGTTTATTTTCGAGGATGTACCACAGTAGTATCCTTTACACGGCGCATCTAGTTGCAAATTCTAATAGTTTACATTCCAATGGTTTACAGTTTTTTAGAATCCTTGCTTGTTGATTTTTTTTATAGCTGTGTCCTTAGTGTGAATATGAGATACTTGCCACTTTAAATTTGCAGAGTTTGTGTTGCAATTTTTTAGATGTAACTTTTTTGCATATTTTTTAATAGAAATTTCTAATATTACACAAATGTCCTACATATACACCAATATAAATTTTATACATAATGGTACTTATGTGTACATTTAAGTATGTATATATATTTTTACACAAACTGACCCTTTTTTTTAAAAAATACAAAAAACATCCTTAATAAATACATATGTATTATATAGCAACAATGTGGAATTTAAACACATCCAAGGAGCAGTGCCCGAGCTTGTGCTGTTCAACGAACACGAAGAAGTAGGATGACAAAAAAAAATAAGCAGTTTATGCAAATAGGCATAATATGCTGTTATACAATTTTATACTTGAGTTTTGAAAATATTTCAGGAGGTGGAGAGATTGTTGTTGGCTAAGTTGACTCGGGAGGAATGCAACGAATTGCTAGTTTCCAAAGGTTTTACTAAGAAACTCAACAAGGATGAGATATAAACCACTCAGTCAATGTACTTAAGAGACAATAGTCCATCGAGTCGCAAATTATTACTTAAGGAAAATCATTAACAAAGATCAAACTCTTGCCATACCGAGAGAACTTGAAATAATTACGTTAATTTCTTCATGTGATATTAAAGTAATTACTGCTAGATGAATAATTAGCAACGGCGTAATTCAAAACAAAAAGCTTTAAAGCTTACAAGCTGTAATAAAGTTTTAGTGTGCAATTTTTTTCGTCTGTGAGAATTGAGCTTCGGTAAAACCATTCGGAATAGCGCACATGTACGAGGAAAGAAAAACAATTCCAGATTTGGTAGTCAAACGAGGTAAAATATTGCATACTCTTTAATATACAAAGGTATTTTACAATTACTAAATAGTGCAATTAAACCGGAATGAAGCAGCGCAATATATTGCACACAATTAGAGATTTATGTATATGTATAATATTATATGTATAAATTTTTTAAAATATATTACACAATTTTATTTGTATCTAAAAAAAACCAACAATAGATTACATATAACAATAAATGAAAGCGTTATTACTAATTATTCTTCATTTTATTTATCCAAAAAAATAAATACGAAAAAATTTGTTAGCACACAAAAAAACAGCAATATATATCGGAAGCTTTCGTTTCTCCGAGCATCCGGATCAATTCGTCTTGTTACGGAGGACAACGCGTCAAAGGCACGTGAAGACGAAAGTTCCGAGAGACTGTTTTCTCGCGTGCATTCGTATTAATTGTTCAAGTGTTACATTCTTGAATGAAAAATTGTTAATTAAAAAACGATAAGACAAAATAAGAAATTACACAAATTTCTGAAAAATGTTTAGAAACTTCTTACAGACCTGATACAACGCGGAGTAGTAAAACGAGCATCATTAAACGAGAGGAGCGAGTAACTTTGCGCTATTATTGCTATATATTTTCGCGAAAATTCATTTTCTTGCGCCACTTAACGTGTTGTTCAAAAAACGTTCACACATTACCTCAACTTAAATTCTAGATTAAATGTATATACACACGTACGATTGTTCAAATCCGTAGTTCTTCTCTCACGCGATTGTCCGTAGTACGTATTAATATTCCCTTTTTCTGTGTATCCCACTTTATACCATACCATTACAAAGATATTATATTAGGTGGTAGCTCATGTAGCGATTTTTCTTTCGTCTTCTCTATAATAATGCATTTATACATATAGTATATACACATACGTAAAAGAGAATATTATTCTTCGAAGTACGAGATGTTAAAAATCGAAGAGACACACCATCTCGCGCGTCCAATTAACGACAATTTCGTGTGTAAAATCGTTTTCACGAGAAAATCACCCGTTTTCGAGAAGCAAAAATAGGAAGAAACAATTATTTTCATTTGTACAGCTTCGGTAACACGCACGCGACTATAACGAAACGTGTATTTCCTTGTAAAGAATTTTTGCAAAAAAACCACCAGACCAATACAAAGATTGTTGCACAATCATGGAACAACAACAAAAACACGTTTACAAGTTGAATCAAAAAGTATTACAAGTTGTGGTGGAGAGATGTACATATGTGTCTGGCTTTAGAATAGAAGAACTGTTATGCCATCAACAGCCAGCAGATGAATATCACCGCCAACCACAAAAATACCTTAGACAAGAATTGCTCTTCCTCAAACTGTGGCGTGCCTCTGGGAGCTGTAAAGAAAAAAGTAATTTTTCTGTTTCACAAACTCATGCCTGTACAAATTACTGCCAAAAACATTTATAAAAAATTTCGATTTCTTTAATCAGCTCAGTTATGATCTGAATTTTACCTGCGGTTGGTCTCGTTTCTCCGATACTAAAGGTCGATGTGAAGAAAGTAAATGGAAAAGTGCCTATGCCGAATGACATGTAGGAACCATCGCCGAAACCAAAGCCCGGAAAACCAACGTTAGATTCTGGTTCTGATCTTTGACCAGCTGGTCGTGGTGGTACGTTGTTCCTAATGCAAAACAATTTCTCTAATTTATTTTAGACTATATTAGTCTCTGTCGTTTAATTTTCTTTTATTTCTGAAGAGAAAATCTAATCCATAAGATATGTAACATTCTTTGATATTATTTCATACAAGTAATCATTCTTTAGGTTTTCAAAAGAAATAACAAAAATTTACCTTGGATCTTCGTGTTTTGTAGCACCACGCCCGTACAGTGGAATGACTTTTTCTTTGCTTATGGCAGCTTTACAGACTGGGCAAACTTGCCTAGTGGGTCTGGTCTCTAACCATTGATGTAAGCATGGCCAACTGAATTGTTATTTCTCATATTATTCAGTTATAATTATAAATAATATTGTAATAGCAACAGTTTTAATTACACATAAAGTTTTAAACATAATATTACACATAATTACATAATAATAAACTTGTTTTTTTTTTACTGTATCATCATACTCACCAAAACAAATGACCACACATACTAACTACCGCATCCTTTGCTGTATCCAGACAAATGTTGCATTCAAACATTCTATCATCTTTCTCTTTTTCCTCAGCAGAACCCGCCGAACCAGATGGCTTGGATGGGCCTGCCTGTTCTCTCGTTCTGCTCATCTTTCAAGTTTTCTGCAAAAAAATATTCAATGTCTTCACATGTACAACATATCCAACAATTCACATTTTCCCATTTGTGTAAGTTGTTTTATTGCACAACTTTACTATATAAATGTTTTTCTTGCTCACAATTTTATTTTTTATTTATTCCTGCCACTTATACATATTCAAAGTTTTATTTCCTTTACAATCTATTTATTATTCAATTCGTCGCTGGAGAACTCACGCGCACTATTTCAATCATACGCATTCTATCATTCGCAGTATTTCTTACGCCCCTTCTCTTTCTGAATACAAAATATATGTACCTCCCTTCTGCTCTCACATACATATACATATACATACTTACTTTCTCTCTCTCTCTCTCTCTTTTTCTCTCTTTCTCACTCTTTCTTCTATACTACACGTCACTCCACTTATCGTCCATACCCATATTTACACATCATCTGTGCTTTCTTTGCAAAAACATAACCTGTCTCCTTAATCTCTGTCCCTACGACAATCTCTATCATGTTGTATCTCTTCTCTTATTCATCTCTTTGACATTTCAGCAATTCTACACGTCAGATGTCAATCGTTTGTCGCCGTCCTTGTCTCTTACAACTAATAGACGAAAATCGCATCACACTCACTTTCCGTCGAAGGCGCAGCAGAGCGAGCTTTGGCCCCTTCGCACGTTAATCACGACGTAAATCGCCGTCCCTCTGTGATATATGCCGCAGGTTCGAAAGGAAGCACCGTGTGAGAATCCGCTTCTTCCGTCAAAACGATCGACCGATGATCGGCGAACAAAAGCGCGTCAAAACTACGTGCACGCGGAACGCATGATCTCTCGTTGGATTTCGCGAGTATGTCATAAGTCGTATGACAACCGAAGGAGAGAGAGAGACAGAGAGAGAGACAGAGATACAGTGAGTGAGAGAGACACGTAAGGGGATCCGGCCGGTGGCGGCGTCTCGTGACGTCGACGGGTCGGCGTCGCTCGGCGTCGTTCTTTTGTTCCCCGCGGCGGGACGCGAAAGCCTTACAGGAACAGAATTTCCACGCGAGAGGAAGGCGCGATCGAGAACGCGATCGCCAACGTTTGATGATGAGTCAGCAGGGCGCTTGATCAACGTAGTCGACGATTAGAGACCGACAACACTTCTGAACACTGCGTCATCGTCATTAATTACGCCTAAATTCAAGGAATGAACATTATTAAATCTCAAATTTAATCTGGCATTTAAAACATCGAATCGCCGTCTGTATCTTGAGAAACGGGGAGTTTTCGCGTGATGTCTTATATATCTCGCTTACCGAGCTGATTTTTACGACCAGAAACGTCGAAAATCGATAAACTTTAAGTACGCGTTAAAGGCTGCTCGCGAGCAGACGCGCGAGATCGCGTGCCCGAACCGTGTCTTTGCTGGGCTTCTTTTTTCACCTCTTCTCTTTTCTTTTTCAAATACTCGCTCTTACGTTTGTATCAATTTCGTTTGAATTTGGAATAAGCGCAATTCACAAACGCGTTCAGCGAAAGAGCCAGCACCTGGTGTGCGCGCCAAGATGAAATTGACCTAATTGCTGATTACTCTCGTTTTGCATAACATTCGCATGTACAATGTGTACGTGTGTGCAACATATACACGCACACACATGGAACGATCTGTGAGATCATCGTTCGCTTGCGGACTTCATTAGCCCTGAAACGAGATTCCGAGGACGACAGAATTTGATTGGAGACGCGGCTTCCGTGATTTTAAGTCCGTTTTGGTGAGAAATTCAGCTTGCATCGATCTGGCGAGCGTTTCCAAAGAAGAAAACCTTCGGCCAGCATTGAGGACTGTCGTGTGTGAAGGCGGTTGGCTTTGGTCGAAGTCGATCGATACGCGAACGATTTCGCCGAGTCGTCGCGAGCCGAGCCGAGAGACGTCGACAGCGACCGAGGAACGGCGAAAGCGACCGAAGTGCCGTAGACGCCAAGCGGAGGAACAACAGCCGAGTCCCTCTCGACAACGACCGGACAGCGATTGGGTTACTGGCGACGAGAGTACGTTACGGGCGCGGCTTTGTCCTTAAGGCTGGCGTTCTACACGGGAAGATGTCCTCCCTCGACTATCTAGATCTGTGTCGACTCTGTCTCGTAAAGGATGGAGTTTCCGTGCCGATTTTCGAAGGCGAGGGTGACGTGCGGCAGATCTTTCTCAAGATCACCGCCTGTTTGCCGGTCAAGGTAAGAAGCCAACTACGCCATCGCCACTATGGCGACCCGCCATTTTGTTAATTTTCTCGGTGGCTCGTGAGACTCTTGTTGGTCTCGCGTCGACGGCGTCCATTGTACGCCGTCGTTTCCACTGACGGCTTTTCGGACCGACCTGTGGACGGGACGGAAAAAAGCGCGACAAGCGAAAATAGCACGCCGACAGTCTTCATGTGGCGTATGGCCGCGTTTCCAATCCCATCTGCGGTTTGCTTGTTGCGCTTTGTGACGCCACTGCCCCGGGTCGACCGATCTTTGCCGCGCTTTTTTATAGAAATATCGTCTGCTGAAAAATGACCCTCATTCCGATAATGATATATAGTGGGATAATTCTCATTGAGACAACCGAGTTCTGTACCCAGTTAATTGAATGTCAATCGCCCATGTTTCGTTATTTGCCGCAGACTACGTTGGTAGTTCCGGTTTGCGCAGCAATGTGTCTCAGTTTCCCTGGGATATTGAGTACATATATTATTTACAATTTTAATAATGACACGTTATTGTTCATATACACTGATTACCTTGCATTTTTGTAACAGGATTGTACAGTCTTAATATTTTTATATAAATAATTGATGTTAATTTGCTAGGAGTACACTTGTACATACACATGACGAAGAAAGTAAAGTTGATACTGATCAAATCTTACAACACTTAAATTGTTAATATTAATATCTTGCTCTACTAAAGTTCTGATGTTTTGCTGTGATTGCGTAGGTTGCCAGAGAAGATAAACTACCTAAGAAGATATGTCAGGACTGTGTATGCAAAGTAGAATTATTTTATGCATTCTGCAACACCACTGCAAACTCGGAGAAGCAATTGCTGCAACTACTAGGAGATGTTCAAATGGAAGATGACAAACAAAACTATATTGGAAATGTTCTCAGTTCGGTAATTAGCATTTTATGTAATGTTTATTTGCTGTGTGATTTGATTCATCATGTGGTCACAATGTCTACATGTAGGAGAGATGCATACACATAGTTTCCATGAAAATTATAAAAGCAAATTCACAGTAAGCATGTGAATAGTGTAGATATTTTAGCAAATTTGCTCAGTTGTCATTTTTATCTTCCCTGATGTTCAGAGCTGATGCAACTTCATGCATCAAAAGATCCTTGGAATATGCAGTCTTGCAAGCTGTCACCAAAACAAAAAAGTACCTAGAAAGTTTTCAGAGATATGCAGACAGTCTTATGTCTCATCTTCATTTGTTTATGTTTATCTTAGCAATGATAGCAATAGTAACTAGTAGTTTCAATTTCTTGTACAGTTTTTGTAAGTTGTTTTCAAATCAAACAGAAATATATCTGTTGTATATTAATGTTTTGTTGATAATGCTTTATTAGCAACGATTTTAGCAAAAATAAATAAGATTAAAGAAGTTTTTTTTATCAAAATCTATGCGTACAGTTCCTATGAACACTCATTTGAGTGAGAACAAGGTCTAATTGTGGATTACGTTTAACTTTAGAACGAAATGAAACCAGACGACAGCAAAAACAACAGATTAGAGGACAATGTAATGCATCAAGTAGGCGAACATCAAAGCAGTATGAACATAATGGACAACATAATGGACATGCCAATGATGATATCAGGCACTTCTCAACAAATAACCTCAGTTCCTATGGATACCAGTGGAGAGTCAGTACAAAATGTTTCAGTAGCCGGACCAAGCACACAAATGGCACATGAGCAGGTACATATTAATCAGAATCAGTCAGATACACCTATACAACAAGAGGAAGAAGAAGAGAGTAGCGAAGAGGATGAGAATTTTGAAGAGGAATGCGATGCGGATGAAGGTATGTGTATTGATATATTTTGTCTTTTATATTTTTATATTTTTACGGAAAATTGCGTAAAAGTTAGAAGAGAAAATAAAAAACAAAACATGTACATTTTTCTGTTGAAGGCCTACCTGTAAAAGAAGAAAGTGAAGAAGATCCTAACAACAGGAGAGCAGTCGAGCCTACAACGTTTGTAAATGTCTCTCTGGCGTGTGAAGAAGCAGGTCCTTCTGGGCTTCAGCAACAAAAGATTACGGAACTTTCCGATACCATGGTGATGCCGCAAACAGAAGACGTAGATCCGAAAACTGGGTGAGTTTTCTGTTTTTTTTTACTTTATTGTCTGAGGGTCAAAGATGTCACTTGTTGTGGCAAATATACACAAAGACACACAATGTTCCGTTGATTTTATTCACTTTTGTCTTATCTTTCTTTTCAACTTTATTGATACAAAAAGTTATTTAATATTTTAATTACATGAGCTAGGATTATCAAAAATCAAATAATCAAGTTTTCTCTTAATCAATTTTCTTTTCGTGTATTACAACACGTAGTAAGATAATAGAAGAAAAAAATTGTGAAAATAAACCGGTGGATTTACTGTTGCGTAACTATTTTTAAAGAAATCAATATCTTACGTGGCTAAGAATATCTGTTGCTACTTGAATCTGCATGTGTTGAACAATTTGTTTGCTATCATCATGTCTTATCAGTTTTAAATCAGTGATAAATGAAACAAAAAAAAAGCATAACGCACAAAAACCGAAGTAAAATACATCTTGACATTGAGTATTATTATTTTTTTTTTATAAAAAAAGTAAAATACAATTTACACAAGGTAAGTTTTGAACACACCCCACAACCATCTTTGGCCCCAAGTGTTTAGCAATTTTTACACTTTTCTTATTCGTATTAGAGCACTTACTGATTATATCTTGAAACACAGAAATTGCTAAACACCATCATTACTATTACATGTGATTAGCATGTATACAGAGTGCATTTCGAATTACAAGGGAATATACAAGAGATCTGAATTTAATTTTATACAATTCTAAAATGGACATGTGTTGCTTGAGTTATACATATCTTATATATATATAGCGCGAAATGGACTCTATATGTCAGATATATATATATCTACATATATATATATGTGTAATGAAAACAGTCGGACAAAGAGATTTCTCTGGATTGGTTTCTACACATGTTACGTGCATTTTTATAACATAAATAACGTGCGAATGAGATCACCGGTGTCTCATCGTGACACGAGAACCAGCCTGATCTCTCTGTCCGCTCGGAAACCAAAATGTTTACATGTTGTCGATATTAATATTTCCACGCTTACGTGATGGCACTAAATGCCGCACATGACCAAATATATTCGGCCGATTTCAAAAAGTCACAGACGATAGATACTTTGAATTTCAAATTGCAATGAAAAAAGAAAAAGACCCATTTCTCGTTTACCATCGTGCTTTCCGATGCCTGCGCTTTACGATGTTGCCAGGATTTTGTATATTTATATATAATTTATAGATTAATCTTAAGAATTATACATATCACATTTAATTGACGTATAAAGAAAAATATCACGAAATCTTACGTGGTACCGTACTCGGATGATGAATAAATCGACGCGTGCAAGTGTATTGTAATCAAGAGAGTGATCGGTTGAAATTCAACCTGTTTGGGCGTTGGAGAAGATACCGGAAGGATCATATTTCCTCCGCAATTAGAAGATTCTACGAAATGAGATAAAGAATGAGAAAAAGAAACTGCTGCATCAAGAGGAGATTTCACAGAAACACAAGGCGAGTATCACTATTTTACTTCTTTCTGTAACAATGTAGTTTTTTTTTCCCCCATATAGAAAATCAATTATCATGTGCACAAATATTGTACCGTTGGTACATGAATTTCGCATTGCCTTTGCGACTTTGTTTTTAAAACGCGTATTTTTGTCTTTGTATTCCAATTTGGGATTGAAATATTTCACGAGTTATGGACAATTGTGCGCACATTGTGCATCCGTGTATATCATTTTACGCGCGCTTTTTGGCGCGAATAGATTTTCGCAAAAGACCGGTGTTTTTTTTTTATTTATTATATTGCAAATCCAGGCTTGCAATGACAATTGCGCCGATGAAAGGAATGTTCAATGATATTTGAGCTATTGTGCGTTGCGCCTAAATTGGCTGCAATATTTGAAACAACGGATTGTGCGCGTTTCCATCGCTGTTCACGGAACGAAACTGACTTTTAAAAATACACACGCGAAGAAGAGCGAGGAAAAATCGTATTATTCAGTAACCCCGACATGTAAAAGTTCGATACTGCGTCGCACTTTTTGCGTTCTTTTGCGCATCGAACTTTCATAAGTCACCTTTGGGATGCTGAATAATAAATTTCGATTTTGCCTTGAATTTTACGCAACTTTTGATTGATATTTTTACTTTCTCCTTTTTCGTACAATATGTATATCTGTCTGTGACGTACAGAATGTTGCCGAAAGGTGTGTTCGCGTGTGCGTGGGAAGTCGTACCTTTGCGTCGCAACTCTAAGAAGAAGATGCCACAAACGTCGTGAAACAGATTGTTTAAAAAAAAAAAAAAAAGGTGAGAACTTTTTTTCCTACCTGATTCAGTCTGCGTTTTTTTAAATTTTTCTACATCAAAGTAAGAAAGTTAATAATTTTTCTAATACAGTAATACGCGAGAGTGATTTTTGAGCAAAATTTTGCTTCTTTTTCATCTGGTTTGCCAAGTTTTCTGGCTTGATCTTTACTTTTTTCCCTTTTTGCTAATATATTGAGATGATCCTAAACGTGTGTGTGTCTGTGTATTCGCGCACACATGTTACATGTAATATGTACGTATTATACACATACATACACATACGCCAGTGTTCTTTTATACGCGTCATGTTTTTTTTTTTTTTTTAAATTACTCATCTCGAACGTGGTGCTAGTTATGCTAACGAGTATCAATGCTACGGAAGTAACAATGTAGGTCTACAAAAAAAAGTGAGAATATTCGTAACTATAGTATTTATCAAAGGTTTTTTAAATACTATATGTACGTGTTTTTATAGAAAAAAGAAACTTGAATTCGGAAAGCTTTGAAGAGTGATGAAACCTCTAGAGATTTGCTTTGACTTTGACGATAATCACGACGACTTTCTCGATTCCGCACGTTCACGGTCTTGTGACACACATTTTATTATTGCCGCATCGGAAAGATGCCCAGCAATGGCCCAAGCACCTTGCACCGACCACCTTGCAGCACTCACACAAGCATAAGATCTATCTTTCTCTGTTTTTTCTTATATATTTCTATCTTCTCTCTTTCTTTCTCTTTCTTCTCTCTTCACTGCCTGTATGCAACGAGATATTGTAATGAACACAAAGAGCAGAATCAAAAGAGAAAAAAAAAGAACAAGCTGTGTGTGGCCACGGGTCGTTCTCCGTTGCAATGTCCTTGGGTTTTGTCGATTTCAGGGAAGCAGGCGAGACCTTCGGCGGATTGTCGGGGATGCTTCGTCAGATACTCTCGCCCTCGCCCGAGACCGGTGAGATCGGCATGTCTGTCAGTTGTAACCTTCTGCAAAGCAACTCCATATTTACGAATCAATCGTCAATGTTAACGCCGATGTTAGTCCCTCCGCACTTTCAGTCCGTGTATCCGGATCAGGCCCTGCTCGACCAGGTGCAGATCCTCACCGAGTCTTATCCGTGCAACACGTGCGGACTCGAGTTTCGAACCGCTCTTAAGCTTAACTATCACATACGAACGAGTCATACCATGCGCTCCGAGTACGAGCACAACATCGAGAATCAGCTGAGATACTCGTGCGCCGTCTGCTCGCGCACTTTCGTCGCTCTGAGTCACCTGAAGATGCACGAGGTCACGCATTCCGCGCCCATGACCACGTGCGCGTCGACCTCCGCGAATCTCGGGTCGTCCGGTGGCAATAACATGGAGAAGACGTTCCCGTGCGACCTTTGTCAGGCGAGTTTCCGTTACCGCACGCTGCTCGAACGTCACCGGAGGACGCACCTAGAAGTCGGCCAGGACAAGCCGTATTCCTGTCCGAGATGCCTGATGCGCTTCGAGACGCGCAACCTGTACAATCATCACGCGAAAACGCACAGAACGATGCCGGCGAGCAACGACAACAGAATCGCCGGGAACGCGGTGTCGCCCATTGAGCCCATGCCCGGCAACCTCGACAATCCCATGTTACCTGCCAAGTCCACGACCTATCCCTGCGACTCGTGCTCCAAGCAGTTCACCACCGCCGAGTCGCTGACCACGCACAAGGCTGTGCACAGGTCGAGGCCGTTGGTCTGCGACGTGTGCGGCAAGGGCTTCACTCATCGCAAGTATTACGTGGTGCATCAGCGCATCCACACCGGCGAGAGACCGTACCTCTGTGCCATGTGCGGCAAATCGTTTACGCAGGCATCAACGTTAACCGTACACCGCCGATATCACACGGGAGAGCGTCCCTATACCTGCACGCTCTGCGGAAAGGGTTTCGTCACGCGAACGATTATGCTTAATCACATGAAGAAGCACTGAGGTGACAAAAACTCATCGTATTCACGACGCGATTTTCTAACATGAAAAAAAAAACTCCGCGTCGAAGATAATATCAAAGTATTATTTGAAGTTCAATTTTTATTATCACTTTTTAGAGAGAAATAGTCTCTCTCTTTCTCTCTTTGTTGAGAACGGTTATATATTTATTATTAATTTTAATTAAGTTGAACTCTCCCCGTCTTACACACGCAAATGTGAGATGTAGTTAAAATTCTTTCGTCAGAAGATAGGAGTAAGATTAGAAGTAATATATAATTGATATCAATGGTTATTTATTAGGGAGAACAAATGGGCAAAGTGTAATTGTCGATTAATTTAATGTCTATACGATTTGAAAGCGTACTTCATTGAGTTAAATACTCAGTAAAACGTTAACGACTTCGGTTAGACGTTCGAAGCAGTTCTATTCAGAATTTTTTAGATTTTCGTATTTCTGCAAGTTATTGATGTTCAAGTGCCTAAAATATTAAATATCATAATATAATATACTAAATGTATGGCGAATATGCTCAGTAAGATCCAAAAATTCTGCCTACTTGGTTGAAACGTGAAAGGTCTTTTCAAAAAAAATATATAAAGTCTTGTTATTTCTCAGTAGGTCTTTCTTTTTTAGTTACATTTATGAAAGATATATTGAAGTGAAAAAAAAGGGAAGACACAAAATAAAAGACTTGTTCTTAAAGAGACTTCAAAAGATGGATCTCAAAAGGTTTTTGGATTATATAAAAAGAAACAATGAATCAAAGTGTGTAACTTGGATCTTTCTACATATTTAACGAAACTATATAGTTTTCAGATAAAGTATATTTAATGACGGGTCGGTTTTTAGACGAAAACCTGTTATAAATGTTGTAATCACTGTGATATCATGTGTACGTTACACACAAAATGTTTATGATAATACTATGACATTACTAATTACTAGATGTTGGTGCAGATAATACGCATTCATCAAAAATGATGTAACTTGGATTTTAATCAAAGAAACTAGTACCTGCGCACCAGAAAAAAAAAGAGGTAATCTACAAGGTATTTTTTCAGGTATATTTTATCAGGTAAAAATTTTTCAATTGCATTAGATGTAAACTACACACCAAAGATGTGCTCATCTGTTAGAAATACAGCAATGAATTTCGAACATAATTTATAACAAAATAGCGAAAGACAGGGTCGTAGAACACATTAGTAGTATTAATTAATTACTAAAATATGAAGTGTAAATATATGGTCTATCTGTTCAGAGATAATTGTAAGAGTGTTACGCGTGTGATTCGATCAATGGTACAATTACGTGTAGAGACGAGATTAAATGTAGCATTGTTTTACGAGAGAAAAAAAATATTTATATCAAGATTTGATACGCAATTTGGTAAAATATTTAAAAAAAGTTATTGCAAAATAAATGTACGTTGTGTACGTCGGTACCGTAGGAATCATACGTGTCGATAACATAGCATATCGTCTTACCTGGACGATAATTACGCAATTTCTCACATAAGTTTCTACAGCAATTAGTGATTCATTTATAATATAAAGCAGAAACGAGCATTGAGAAAATATTTAACTGTTTATTTTGTTTTTGTTAGAAAGTATGAAAATTTACAACATCTGTAGATTACACAATGCTGATGCTGTGTGTGTATCTCATATGTATATACTAAAACTAAATATAAACAATAAATGACACAATTTATATGCACACACACACACACACACGTACACTGACATAGACATACACAATCTAGAAAAAGACAACACTGACACACAAGTTGATATCGTCTGCATATTTTCAATCAAACACTAACAGAAGTATAACAGAAAGTAATTATAGAGTAACTTAATAATAAGTAGTTGTATTTTGTAATCGCATAATTATAAACAACGCTATGTTTAGTATGACAAAAAAAAAACAAAAAAAAAACTAGTGCCTGTTGACTAATCGCTCGCGACCTTTTAGCACCGTTTAAGCTTGTACGAGACATCAGGAGGAAGAGAAGTGTGGCTAAAAGTAATAAAGGAAATATTTGGAAATCACTTGAAAGCGCCTTATTGATTCTCTACCCGAATAAAGCTTCGTCAAAAAACCAGAATTTCTCTTTGGACAGGAAATTATAAAACCAGACGAGATCCGTCCGTATAAGATACCTCGATTATTTTGTAAAAAAAAAAAAACTCGTTAACGCTCTGAAAAAGCGGGCGAGAAACAAGCAGTTGATTGACTTCCGTTTGTGTCTCTCTTCTTTGCAGATGTTTTGTATCAAAGGTCGTGCTGATCCCGAGTCGAAAGCGGACCGCAACCGGTGAATGCAAGCACGTCTTTGTCCAGGAAGTTGTTCGCGCGGAAGTATTGACACCGGGTTCGAAGACGGATAGCAAGAAGCCGCGGGATGTCACCCGTCTGCGTCTCATGCATTGCAAACTCTGCGGCGAGAGTTACGTGTACAATCAAAGTCTCTCAGAGACGTCGGAAGAACCGATTTTGGAGAACGACCGGCTGATGTGCGAAACGTGCGGTGTGACTTTTCTGACCATGTTGAAGCTAATGAAACATCAAGAGGAGCACGAGTCCGAGCTGCGTTTCACCTGCGACATGTGCGAATTCGCGACTGCGGACAGGAAGGATTTAATTTCGCACGAGAATTTTCATTCGGTAGAAGCGCTCGCCGCGTACAAGTACGAGTGCGAAGTGTGCGGCGAAAAGTTTCAGAGTAAGGGTAACTGTCAGGTGCATTTGCTGTCGCACGCGTCGGACGAGCCGTACAAGTGCGACGATTGCGGCGCCTCGTTTCGCCACCGTCAGGGTCTGCGATTGCACGCGAAGCTCCATCAACCGGACTACGTGCCGCCGCAGCGCAAGCACCACTGCGAGGTGTGCCGCAAGCGTTTCTCCCGAAAACAGGTGTTGCTGGTGCACATGAAGACTCATCGCACTTCAGCGGAACCGCAGAACGAATACGTGTGCAAGATATGCGGCAAAGTCGTGTCCAGCAAGACGTATCTGGCGGTGCATCAGCGCAAGCACACCGGCGAGAAGCCGCACGTTTGTGACGTCTGCGGCAAGAGCTTCATCTCGCAAAATTATCTGAGCGTGCATCGTCGCACTCACACCGGCGAGAAACCGCATCAGTGCGTTTACTGCAAAAAGAGATTCACCCAACGAACTACGTTAGTGGTGCATCTGCGAGGTCACACCGGTGACAAACCTTATCCTTGCACGACTTGTGATAAATCGTTCGCTTCTAAGACCATGCTTAACTCGCATCTCAAGATTCACGCGAAGCAAAACGCGCAGGAAACGTCGGAAACGTCGCAGTAACGACAACTAGGTTCGCGAAAACAGTCAATCATCGTCTCTTCGATCAATGTATAAAATTTGCCTAACTGAAGCGTCGTTGTTATAGGTTCATTTCCGCACGATTAAGATCTTGCTCTCGTTTTGTTTCACACTTCTTTTTTTACTATTTTAGTTAAGACGCAAGAGTATCAAGAAACTTCTAAAGTAACCAATTATGTGTTTGGCAATGTGTGAACGTAGACCAATGAAATCGGTCTTGGAATACTGTAAGATCATTTTTTGGTACAAGTATAAGCAGAGTCGGCGCAATTTTTAAGGTAATGAGAGCGTGGATTTTATACAGTAAATTATTTTCGCGGTGTCATGTTGGAACTAGACAAATTTGCTTTTGTAACACCGGTCAAGCGGACCGTGTTAAACGTACAAACATCTCTTTTGACACTTTCGTCTACGTTTTATTATGCGAACACAACAGATCAGTTAGGTTTGATAAAAGTAGAGCTTCATAAGCTGTCGTAATATGGACTTGCTCTGTGTTCAGAGTAACAAAACATTTATATATGTACATTGTAGGCGTGTGTATTTTAAGGAATTAACACCGACTTGTCACGCAAACTTTTTGTCATACAAAGATTTAGTTTAGGGAACGAATCATTGACATTTTTCTTTGTACTGAAATAATATGCATATGAAATGTAGAGACGGGAGGCGCTTTTTTTTTCTCGCAAGTTTGTACGACAACAGTCTGTATTTTTATCTATGCAGGAGGACGTATTGTTTACAATTTATATTCTGACAAAGTGAGATTTCTTTATCACTTATACAATGTAATACCTTTTTTTATAAAAAAAGATAGAAAATTGTCAATGCTAAACTTTCCTCTAGTGCCTTAGTTGCATTATTGTTTCTACAGTAAGACACACACACCCGAACATTTATACATGATTATACGGAAATATCGCAAATAAAGATTTATCTATATGAAACAGGCAATTTGTAAGTAATGCAGAGCAACATCTGAGAAAACAAATCTTTACAAGGAGACGTTCGAAATCGCGAAAATTCATAAATTTCTATATTAGCGCGTACTTTCTTCTCGTTACCCACTCAAGTAGTTTGAATGAAATGTTCGGAATCGATCTATCATTGATACGCAGCTCTGAAATCTTGTGTACAGTAAGTAAGACGATTTTTTTATAATCGCAGATTTAACACATAGCCTTAGTATTTTTTTGTTTTACACTTGGAAGACTAGTACAATGTGAAATAAAGGCGTATTCTTTTAGATTGATGTTTAATTCCATTGACACGACGTTACGTTTCTTTTTTTTTTTAATGCGTGAAAAACGACAAAAAGCATCAAGAAGTACATCCGCTCTTTCGTTTCTTTCTTTCTTTTTTTTTTTTTTTATTTTTAATTACAATCTCTTTTTCTCTATATTTCTCTTATTTCTTTTCAGAATTAGAGGAACAGATTCCAGAGCTTATCTGAAAAATACGATGGAAAGGAAAATTGCGAATCCGCGCTTTGTGCTTCTCCGAAAGATCAATGATCAAACTATTCTGCTCCAGAGCGTACCTTCGTACAGCTGTGATTCCTGCGACGAGAATTTCAACACGGAAGCCGATTTGATAGTGCACAAGACGGAGCAGTCGATACTGCGAACCCGCAAAGCGTTGCGTCAAGCGGAACCAAAATACAAGTGCGACGCGTGCGAAAAGACATTTTCAACGAAATTTTTGTTGATGAGACATTGCGCCACGCCGTGCAAATATCCTGTTCTGAAAGACACGGCTACGAAGCAGGAACGTCAAGATACAATCGCGCAAATTGTGCGAACTTGTGCGGTGAATAAAAAATCGAAAGAGAATAAAACAACGAAAGGGAATAAGAAGTCGAAGGAGAAGAAAAAATCCGAAGCAAATAAGTCTGACGAGAACAAGGAGTCGTCGACGGGTTCTATCGAGTGTGACAAATGTGACAAATGCTTCAAGAAGAGAAGATATCTGAAGGTGCACAAAACGTTGCACGAATCCCCGTACATTTGTAACATTTGCGGCTCGAAGTTGACGTCGGAGTATTTTCTCAAGATCCACATACGGCGACACAACAAAGAATTTACGGAGTTCTGCGAGATCTGCAACAAAGGCTTCTACTTGAGAGCGACTCTGAAGAATCACATGAGCGTGCACACCGCCGAGAAACCTTACGTCTGCGAGATCTGCAACAAGGCGTTCGGCAATCGGGTTTATCTCCGAAGTCACATGCAGATTCACTGCAAACCCGAGATGAGAAAGACGTTTAAGTGCGAGATATGCGACTTCCAAACGTTTTACAGCTACTGCTACAGACAGCACGTGTGGACTCACACGGGCGAGAGTCAGGTTGCGTGCGAGGTTTGCGGCAAACTGATCAGACGGCAGTACATGAAGATACACATGAGGATACACACCGGCGAAAAACCGGAAATTTGCGAGTTCTGCGGCAAAGCGTTCAGCTCGAGAAAGTATCTGATCAAACATCGACGTATTCACACCGGTGAGAAACCGTACCAGTGTAAAATCTGCAAAAAGAGTTTCACTCAACGCGGCACGCTCACTCTGCATCTCAGGAGACACGAGGATCGCAAGTAGACGTGTTTGTTTTCGTTTTATTTTGACACAGACATTTTTCTCATTTCAAGTTTCCACATAATTACGTGCAATTTGGGAAAATGTTTGCAATATTTGATGATTTCGCGGTGTAAGACTTCACTTTCCCGCTTGTTTTTCGTGAACACTTCAGTTCCACTTTATCAATCGATTCGAGAGCAGTCTGATATTGAAATGCTCTTTGACAGATGTTCCTTTAAAACCTTTAGCGTAGGGTTGAAGAGGAAGTGTGTGACATGGCGTACGAGAATGTGGTATCAGAATGTTGTGAGTGTGTATGTCTCTGTTAAGATTGTTTGGAAGTTTTTAAATCTTCAAAAAAAAAAAAAAAAAAAAAAAGACAACGTTGCTCGTTCCTCAGTACAACACTGTGTATTATAATGATATATACAACGTATAGAAATAAATACATAATTTATATATACGATGAACTATGTTTATTTACATTTCCACATCCGCTTGTCCAATAGAGTTGGTTCAGATGTAATGCGCATAAAGAGAATGCGACTAAAAAAATCCACACGTAAAGATAAAAAATGAGAAATATTCTCAAGACATAGTTTCATCTAATTAGCAACACGTGTAGTCGCTTTTTTTTTAAACAATAAAAATTGTAAGAAGTTGTGTTCACATCCGCAATTCCGAAAACTAAGAGAACTTCCTACGATAAAAAGATACGAAGACAAAATTGAACTAAATAAAGCAGAAAAGCGACAGTCGCTCGTTCGACCTGTCACACTTGGCGCAATACATAAGTAAATGCACTGTGAAAGAGGTACTTCTCTTAAGATTCTTCTCAAGTCTGTAAAATGAAAATTGCATTTTTCTCTGATACGTACGTTTTCATTGCTGCTCTCACGCGTGTTGACGTATGTTATTTATTACAGGTACAACGAGATCAACGTACAAAACGTAAAGATGGAATCGATCGGCGAGTTGCAAGATGTAAAATTAGTGAGCTATGAGATATCTAACGTGGAAGAGTATCAGATCGGTCAACAATCGGGAGACGTTACGGAAGCGATCGAATGTAAATCGAACCTGAAAACGAAATCTCTCTCGAAAACAAACGAAACAAGCGTTGCGAAACAGTTTCGTGAAATGAATTCGAGTAAAAGATGCGCGAAGGTTTACGAGTGCGCGCTCTGCGGGAAACAGGAGGACAAGAAGCTGCTGCTGCTTAGGCACATAAAGTGTCACGAGAAAATCGCTCGTTGCGAAGAGTGCGATAAGAACTTCGACAACGAAGAGAGATACCGAAAACACATGATCAAAGTACATCAGAAGGAGAAACCGTTTCAATGCGTCTTGTGCGGCAAGTGT
This sequence comes from Pseudomyrmex pallidus, assembly GCA_014825455.1. Classification (NCBI taxonomy): domain Eukaryota; kingdom Metazoa; phylum Arthropoda; class Insecta; order Hymenoptera; family Formicidae; genus Pseudomyrmex; species Pseudomyrmex pallidus. Next base: position 41,001 of record QVNV01025640.1, on the reverse strand, counting down.
TTCAAGACCGAGGAGTTTCTGAAGACTCACTTGAAGCAGCACAACAAACGCTTCGTCTGCGATATATGCGGCATTTCGAAAGTCTCCGGATACGATTTGCGTCTACACAAGAAGAAGCACAATCAGGAGTACGTGACCAAGTGTAAAGTGTGCAACAAGGGATTTTACACGAAGCAAACGCTCGAGCGACACTTGCTCACGCACACCGGCGAGAAACCGTTTGTGTGCAAGGTGTGCAAGACTCCGTACGCGAGCGCGGCTTATCTCAACATGCACGCGAAGTCTCACGGCGAGCGGGAGAAGCACAAGTGCAATATATGCAATTTTGAGAGCTACTGGAAGGCCGCGTTAAAGATGCATCTGAAGATACACACGGGCGAGAATCAGATCACGTGCGAGGTGTGCGGCAAGTCCGTGAGCAGCAAGAATTATCTGCAGATTCACATGCGAATACACTCGGGCTTGAAGCCGCACGTTTGCGAGATGTGCGGCAAGGCGTTCAGCGTGCAGAAATATTTGATTGTGCATCGACGAACTCACACAGGCGAGAGACCGTACGAGTGTAAGGTGTGCCAGAGGAGGTTCACGCAGCAAGGCTCACTGAACACGCATATGAAGTCTCATAATGTAAATAAGTGAATGAGAGAAAGAAAGAAAGAAAGAGAAATACCTTGTGCAAGTCTTATTTACATGTATTTATTTGAACTTTATGTCTTATCAGAGTGTTAGGAAACGGAAACTTTCAATTTGACTTATATGATAAACGTGTTTCAACATTTTATAAATGAACTTTTTCTGAATTCATCTTGTATAAAATTGTTTCTAAACCGAAGATTTCATTGTGGCGTTAGAGCGGATGTATATACTTAATCTTTATTTATTTTGATTGAACAACTTGATCAATCTTTATTTTTTTTGACTGAACAAATTTCATATATCGCATACTAAGTGGGAAACATTCATAAATTTTTGAACATATATTTATCAGCTATGTGAAATATCTGCGAGAGATTATTAGTTTTTTTTTTATTGAAGATGTGAGACTGATGAAAGAAAAGAGTGAAATATGAGGAATATAGCGGAGAAAGAGCTAAGAAAGAGAACAAATAATTGATAATTTATTAATATACGATTGTTGATATTTCTATTATATAAAGTGTACTTTTAAATATTCTACTGTTTAAAATATCGACTTGAATATAACGTGAACGTGTATTTAAGGTAAAATAGTTCGACACACATTTAAAATCTAAAAGTATTGCGAGCTGGCAATTTAAATAATAGTACCAAGCACCACTGCCTGCTATTCAAGTAATGAAAACAATGCGTACTTTTGCTTAATCTAAAAACAAAAATTGTCATTAAATCATAATTTAATTTATTGTTAGATATATGTTCTCTGTATCAACTAGATTTATTAAAATTCTCTAGAATCTCTTCTTTATTAGATACAATGTAAGCTTTTTATATAACTATATAAACAAAGAGATAGAGAAAACAAATGATAAACACATCACCGTTATCAGAAACTTTATTTACTCGTATTTACATACCGCAAGGTATGGTTTATTTATTGTGGTTTGCAATATTGCTATATTTTTATGAATTCTGTAGAAAAATTTATATGTAAGAGAGGAAATGGTTTGCAAAGTGACAAATAACAATAACATAGACTTTGCATACGGTGTTGTTTTTTTAATATATTTTCAGGAACATCGTAAAACTGTCACGTGCAATTTACAAAAGCAATTAATTAAACTACACGGACATTGCATAATAAACTGATCTTTGAAAAAGAAATTTGATTGTAACAGTTGTAACGATGAACAATACATATATTTTATATATTACAAATATTTTTAACATAGGAAGGAGAAATGTACATATACAAAAAATGCGTGCAAATAAACTTATATATAAATAAAAACTTTGAGTAATTTCTTAATTAAGAATATAAATTTAAATTAGTATTACTATGTACGTATAGTGTGTGTGTCATTATTTAATTTTCTTTTCAGAAATGCAATAGCGGCAGAAACGTATGTAAAAAGTGAATTGTCTGTACATGAATACACGAAACCTGCTGAATCAGTTTTCGTTAAAGGGGAAGAAAATGTAAAGCAGGAAAAGTATAATGTGCAAGAAGAGAAAGTCGCAAGTTCGAAACACGATTCTCCCGACGGCGTTGATGACTCGTCGGTGACGGAAAACGAGTTCGAAAACGACGAAGGAATTGCATGTCAGAGTAATTTGAACGTCAAAAAACACTCAGTTGATGATCAAACAATTTACGAGTGTGACATATGCGCGAAGCTCTTTCGATCGAAGAACTTGTTCGAGGGCCATTTAGTGGCGCACAGCGACGCACGTCCGTATCAATGCGACGTCTGCAACAAGTCTTTCAAGAGGTCCAGCACCTTGGCGGTGCACAGACGCATTCACACTCACGAGAGGAATTTCGTGTGCGACGTGTGCGGTCGCGCGTTCGTGCAGGCTTCCCAGTTAGCGACTCATCACAAACGTCACTTCGAGAAGTACACGAAGCACTGCGAGATCTGCAACAAGGGTTTCTTCACGAACGCGGAGCTTCACGGGCACATGAACGTGAGGCACGGCGCCAAGGAGCACGTGTGCACCGCCTGCGACAAATCGTTTCCCAACAATCACACCCTCGTGCGCCACATGAAGATCCACGATCCGAACTTCAAGCCGGTGAAGCATCAGTGCGAGTTCTGCGGCAAGACGTTCGCCTACAAGAACTCGCTGGTGGTGCACGTCGAGTCTCACACCGGTGAGAACAAGTACGATTGCCATCTGTGCGGCAAGTCCGTCACGACCAAGGGGTCTCTTCAGGATCACCTGCGTCTTCACGGCGAGAAGTCGCTGGTCTGCGACGTCTGCGGCAAGGCGTTCCACAAGAGATCGACGCTCATTGTGCACAAGAGAACTCACACCGGCGAGAAGCCCTACTCGTGCGACACCTGCGGCAAGTCCTTCACCCAGCACTCGACCCTCGTCATACACAAGCGATATCACACGGGCCAGAGACCGTATCAGTGCAATTATTGCACGAAATCGTTCGTGTCCAGAGGATTGCTGAACGCTCACAATAAGATACACATGGTCAACGTGATGGTCATGCAGCCCGCGTAGTCGTCATTCATGATGTTCACTTCTGTTTCATTTGATCATTACGTTGTAAGACCATATCAGTTGCGCGCATTCGAAAACATTTATCATGTGATACTATTTAGATTGTAACAAGTGTCTTATTAGATAAATCAACAATCGAACACTGTGACTCTTCTGTTTTCGGAATCCCCGACGGTGCGACTGATAACTTTTTTGTGACATATTTTCACGAAGACAATCGCAGGTTAACAAGTTTTTATGTATGAGAAGAGAAGTTTTTTGTACTTGTTGCTTATTTTGTACGCGGATTATTGCAATTTTAGAAATGTAATCGAGCTTTTTGTGTCTCTCACCGAGACGTATTCACATATATTCATGTGCTAATACATACATGTACCGTTGTGATAAATAAATACCGCAATTAAGAAAATATTGTACATGAACCACCCATGAAGGATCGCATCATGTTGCTCTCATTTGTAATTCAAGCCTTTCTGTTCCACGCAACAAAAATGACACATACGTTTCACGTACAGTCTTTTTTATCAAACACAGCGGAGGCGCAATGAATTGTTCTATCGTCAAATTTATGCTTTACATCGCATAAACTTAGCCAAAGCTGCTAAAAAAAAAGTTGCAGCTTGGCGATCTTGCTCGTAGAATAATTTCGCTAAGCAACGCGAGACAAATAACAGAAAGTGGACAATAACAGAAAGACGATCGTGACGCAACAGAGACACCCCGATACTGATATTCCCCTGAATTTTTCCATTTCAGGTATAACCAGCTACCTGAGTTTTCCGAAGGCTATTATCCGATGATAACGTGCCCTAAACTCGACCCGGCGAAAAAGAACGGCGACACCATCAAGTCCGACTCGAAATCATCCGAAGAATCGGCGGATACGGTTGACGAGAGCGCGGCCCCAACGATTACCGAGGAGAATCCCATAAAGCAAGAGGTAAAGAACGAAGATGACGAGGAGGATCTTCCTCTGGCTTATCGTTGTAAGCTCTGCGGCGTCTACTTTGCATCGCAGTCTTTGCTGGACAATCACGAGATCGAGCACAAAGGTAAGCGGAAAAGCACGTGCGCTCAATGCGGCCGGGTCTTCAGGACTGCCATGAGCCTACGTAAGCACATGAAGATACACTCGGTACGTAAGAGCGGTCGCAAGACCAGCTCGTCGACAGTCTGCAGCCGTGCCGCGTCGCTAAAGAAGGTGAAGAAAGAGAAGTCCGAGTTGGAATTCGTTTGCGAAACGTGCAACAAGGTGTTTCGACACAAGAGCAACTATCAGAAACACCTGTTGCGCCACACGGTGGGCGATCTTCCTTGCAAGCACTGTTCGAAGAAGTTTCGGCTGTTTCGCGACTTAACGAGGCACGAGAAGACGCACTTCTATCCGAGTTTCAGCTGCAAAGACTGCGATTACGAGACCACGGTCCTGGCCGCGCTGAGCATTCACATGACGCGTCACATGGACAAGGCGGATCTTCCGTACAACTGCAACGAGTGCGACAAGCGTTTCCGGAAGAAGCTGGATCTCCAGGAGCACTACAACATACACTCGGGCGAGAAACCGTTCGTCTGCCAGCTCTGCAACAACGCCTTCTATCTGAGACGACAGCTGTCCGCGCACTGCAGACGCATGCATCCCGAACTGAAGGCCAACAAGGTGACCAGCACAGCCTGCGACATTTGCGGCCGCGTCCTCGCTACGAGGAGATCGCTCTTCCGGCACAAGGAGAGTCACAATCCCACGAAGCTCTATCTCTGCGACTATTGCGGAAAGAGTCTCAGCAGCAACGAACATCTCAAGAAGCATCGACGGATTCACACCGGGGAAAAACCCTACGTTTGCGACATCTGCGGTAAGGGTTTCACCGATTCCGAGAATTTGCGAATGCACCGAAGAGTCCACACGGGCGAGAAACCGTACAAGTGCGATCAGTGCCCGAAGGCGTTCTCACAGAGGTCGACGTTGACCATTCACAGACGCGGACACACCGGGGAACGACCCTACGTATGTCAGATATGCAACCGCGGATTCTCTTGCCAGGGTAACTTGACGGCTCATCAGAAGTCCACGTGCGTCTAAAGCACTCGTCGGCGACGAGAGAGTCAGCATTTTATGTCTGTGAATAGTTTGACACTTGTTTTAGTGCCGCGGCTCTTGTTGACTCTCGCGACTGTTAAGACCACATTTTTAATCACGACGAGACTAGTGCGGTTGTGCACGTCGTTACGCTATGTATAAGAAGTCGAAGAAGCAGAAACTGTGAATAATCTTTTCAATTGTAGATTATTATATATTATACTACGGCGAAATCAGTACACCGAAGAGAACCGAAGAACCGCTTCTCTATAAATCTCTATACTTAAATATACCGGAAGTTATTTCTCTCATTGCTAGAAAGATTTAAATCACAGGGCGAATACGGCAGAGTCTCTCATTGCGTCCTTTGACTCGTTTTCTTGAGTTTAAATTAAAATTTTGACGAATCAGCTTCGCCTTTCGTGTTGTTACCCTACTATTCCATACTTCTTTTCAGTTGTCAGTTACTGACCGTGATATTCACAGTTTAATCTTATATTTTAAAAATCTTCTTAAGTTCTTATGATGCTGTACGACTTGTCTCATTGACTAGATTATCTGAGGATGGTCTCTAAAAATGATTTTAAATATAAGATTCAACCATTATGATTTAATCTTTGCAAGCGCCAGTATTGCACAACTCGTGTCAAAAAGTGAGGGAGAAAATCGAGTCAAGGGGACAGCTCGGTCCCGAAAAGTTGAACAAAAGGAGACTCTGCTGTAAAATCGATATGAACTGAAGCAGGCGCAGTTGTTCGCGCGACGATGACTTTTGTGTGGCCAAATGTTTCTCCCAATATTTTTTTTATAGTTATGTCTCACACATTAGAAGATAACACATGCCGCAAACTACCAAACAGTTTTCTTTTAATTTATTTTATCGATATTGATACATTTCTTGTACTCTTCATGAACTTTGTTCGTTTTTGCCAAGTGGTGGGAAAGTTTAAAAGCGTTACGTTGCGCGTATATTTGTTGCGAACAACTGCGCGAAACTTATATTCACCTGTTTATTTTTGGATCTTTCTACGATATCTTTTTGTATACTGGTTCTAATATTTGCGTAAAACATACATAGATATGACGCTCAAAAGACAAGTTCACCCATATAATTTCTCGTGTTACATTCTACGTACACGAATTACGTATTTGTACTCGTTCGTTTCCGAAGTTTCGTTACGATTATTATTGTTATTCTATTTTTCCAATGTAGATAAGTATTAATTGTAAAAGCTGTTACACAGCCAGATGTGTTGTTAAAGAAAATTGTTTTTTATTTCTTATTCTCTCTTTTCTCTCTTCTCTTTCACTTCTAGTTTTCTCCCTCAGTTTTTGTAAGGAGATGATCTCTTTCTCTCTATTTTTGCTAATTTTAATGCGACTAAATATATCAACAAATTTATGTTAATCGTCATTGATATATTCGTTATTATACATTTAATAAAATAACTCGTGCATAAAAACCATTATATGGCTACAGATCTATTTTATCTTTGTTGATTAAATTGGTTGGATTCTTCAGTCTTTGAAGCGAGCAGATTTTTCTACCATTAATATACATATCGCCAAATGAATGATTAATCTCTTGTGTCTTGTTCTTATTCTAGCAAAACTTCGAAATTGGAGTTGAAGAAGACTATTGAATAACGCTGAGAGAATTCTTTATTTTAAACTATTTTTATTTATATATATCTAGATACACAATCGATGTATATACATATATACATACATATACACAATTATGTGTGTACATATATATATAAGAGAGAATCACATACTCTATATTAATATTTTTAAGAAATATATAAATAAAATCAAGTTTTTATCACACTCTTGTTTTTTTATTTTATTTTAGACTCGAAATAGTGCTAATTACATTACACATGTTTGATCGTAAGTCTAAGAAAAATTTTCTCTCTTGTTTGTCTAATTATTTACAGTGTATTTTTCTTTTTTTAATTGTTATGTCCTTCGTAAACTATTGGAGATTCTAGATATTTATGCAGTTAACGGGAGACCGTCGTGCGTTCAGTATGTGTATTGATTGAAATCAATGGATGTTTCAGGACACGATGGACTACGGTGTGGGACGCAACGAATGAAACGTATCGGCAGGTGCTGGTGCTGGTTAATTTGCAAGACGGCACACTGGCGAAGGGGTTCGAAAAGATACCTCGTGGCGGTTCAATGAAAAAAAAAGTTGAAAACGAAAAACAGCAGCAAGAGGGAGCAAAGAAAAAGTCTGACGCGAAGAAAGAAGCAGACAACGACTCGTCAAGTAAAGAGAAATTCACAACGGAGAAAGAGAAGTCTACAACGGAGGAAGAGAAATCTACAACAGAGGAAGAGAAATCTACAACAGAGGAAGAGAAATCTGCACAAGCGTCTGAGATAACTTCAAAAAGTCAAGATAAAGAGGAGGAGGAGGAAGAGGAGGAAGAAGAGGAGGAGGAGATGGAGATAGAAGAAGATGGTATATTCAAGGATCAAGCGAGCGATATACGGACGTGTCTGTTCTGCAAGAAGACTTTCGCTACTCATAACAGTCTGAAGAAACATCTCAGACAGTGTCATCACAGAAGAGCGTACAAGTGTGACAAGTGCACCACGTCGTGCTTCACGGAAGCAGCTTTGGCGAAACATCTCATGATACACGCGGAGGATTACTTTTTCGAATGTAATATGTGTCAGCTCAAGTACAAGCGCAAGTTGTCGCTAGAGAATCACAAGATACGGGTGCACAGTAACGAAGCTCCTCGTTACATCTGCGACATTTGCGGTCAGTTCTTCAAAGTGAAACTGGACCTCTTTGCGCACATCAAAAGAAAGCACGACAAACGTTTGTACATATGTCGATTTTGCGGACAGAGCACGACGGATCTCGCCAGTCACGAACGAAAGCACAAGAAAGAAAGAGGAGATCAGACCTTGGATTTCGCGTGCTCTTTGTGTTCCAGAAGGTTCAAGCATCAGATTTATCTTGACAATCACATGTTGTGGCATAAGCAGGGTTACAAGTGTACCGTGTGCGACTTGGTCTTCAAATCGTGGAATCAACTCAAATATCACAAGAGCCGCGAACACGAAGACCCGACCAAACCCTGTCCAGTATGCAAAAAGACTATCATGAGCACAGGTAACACGTTTTATCAGCATATTCTCACGCACGCCGGTATCAGACCGTACGAGTGCGACGTCTGCCACGAGCACTTCACTCAGCGAACTAGTCTTCTACGGCATCGCAAGACTCATCCCGGTCCTCTTAAACCCTACACGCCTCAGATTCCCATCGCCAACTTAGCTAGAAATTATTTGAAAACGGTGGAGTGAACGTTTGTGTTTTATAAAGCGGTTTTGTGTTAAGAAGAGTTTCAACACATTGCGAGATCTGTATATAAAAATAAATGTATTCGATACACTCTTGCATATAAGAGATACGACGATACAAAAAGTTGAAACTGAAAGTTGAAATGCGATATAGTACAGTATTTTTTTTTCTTTTTTATGTATTATATGTTATTTCTGTTTCGTATCATTTTCATCATTTAATTCCACGAAACAGCTTTTTTGTATTACTTTTTACTTCGTGTGTTGTCGATAGGCTGTTGCAGAATGGATCATGTGAATATTTATTTTTATTATCAAGTATTAATGGGTCTGGTGCTTACAATTTTTGCACTTTATTTTATTGCCTCGCTAAAGTATAAATATCTAACTGCGTAAATATAAACATCTAACTGCATAAATTAAACAAAAAAACACCACGACCCACAGACAGATACAGTATCAGTTTGTACCAATTACTATTGTGCACTTCGTGTTGTGCACAAGCGTTTATTATATTTTGTGCATGCGAGGAAATGTTCAACGCTGTAACGAAAGATCTATGTATGTAATAAAATCAGACGATATGATAAGGACAAAATATTGAAAGTTTTAGATTTTACACATGTGTGGACATAGTCCACACGTTTGTGCGCGCAACAGACTGATTTATTTAAGTAAGAAAGGAACACAGAGTAATCGCTTCCATCTATTTAAATTATGTGTTAGACGAATATTTTTATGACGAAGAAATATACTAGTTAGGAGAAACTGGTATTTGTTATTACATATACACGCATTTAAAGAGAAACTGGTGTTTGTTTATTATCTATACGTACTTCTTATATAAAACAAATAAAGTGAAATTTTATTAGCACACTTTTTAGAACAATTAAATTTATTTGTAAACTGGTTGTGAAACGTGTGTTGTATGTGTTATTTTGATGAATGTTTTGTTAGTAATAATGTATCCTACATGATTCTGTGGTGTTAAGTAATATTTTTCTTGTGTTACATAGCAAGACTTTTGTTTTGATCAAGGAAGAACATTTTCGTTGTTTTTGAAAGTAAGTTTGTATTATCGCTGCGTTTGCACACACATACAGTACTTCGCTGTACACACAGATGTATTCAGTAAAATAGGACCAATGAATGTGTTCCGAGATGAAATTGCAAGTATATTATTTTTATATTAAAAAAAAATGGTAAAGCTACTGTAATTTTTGGCTACAACTATTTATAATAATTATTGTGTTTATTGTTGCTCTTTTCAATTGTGTATTATTGTATATTATTTATTGACTAGCAATTCTCTCAAACATATGCTTGAAAAGCATAATTTGAAACTTTTCGCTGACTCTATTTATCCTTGTTTCAGAAAAAAGTCTATCGTCAAGTGGACAGGAGAACAAAGTGAAAAAGGAACTTCTGTCCGTGTTATCTCCATTGTATTGGCGCCATGGAAATCTAAATTTGAATTGAATCAGATTGAATGCAATTCAACGACAAGTGGAAATGACGGTTCTGTTCAGTGTCAAAATATAGAATCGATTGAATCGGTTAAAGTAGAGCCGGTAGATTCGGAGTCGATAGATCCACAAAATTCGCAGTCTGTAAGCATTGTGGAAGAATCAATTAAAATAGAGCCGCAAGATTCACAGTCCGCAACAAACCACGATGTCACGATAGAACCGAACGTGGGGGGATTGCCGCAAGACTCTCCGAACAAAGAATCAACTGAAGATGAAGTTATGAAACAGATAAAAACCACGTGTCCGTTTTGCGAAAAAAAGTTTACCGATGCGTATAAGGTTGAGCAACATGTCATGTACTCGCATCGTAAAACTTATTCCTGTAACATATGTAGGAGGTCATTTTGCTTGCCGCAATTGTTGGAAGAACATCAACAGAGGACACACGGACCGGACTTTTTCTTGGAATGCAACATCTGCCACATCAAGTACAAGAGCGAGGACGGACTGAAGAGACACAACATTCGCATCCATACCAATGTAGAGTCAAAATTCATCTGCGAGCACTGCGGCCGCGGTTACAAGCTAAAGGCCGACCTGCTGACTCACATGAAGAGAACTCACATGTCGCAGTTGCAGATATGTCGCTTCTGCGGCAAAGCGGTCAAGGACGTGAAGAGTCACGAGTGGCGGCATAAGGAGCGAAACGGCGAGTTCAAGTACGCGTACTCGTGTCACCTGTGCCGCAAAAAGTTCCACCACAGAAGCAGACTGGACAATCATCTGTTGTTGCACAAGAAAGGCTTCAAGTGCGAGAAATGTGGCAAAGAGTGCATCGGCTCGCGCGAGCTCAAGAGCCATGAGCGTTTCAAACACGGTCAGACGATCATAAACACCTGCATTCTGTGTCAGAAAAAGTTCACGTCGATCAGCAATTTTTATCAACACGTGCTCACGCACGCCGGTATACGACCGTACAAGTGCGACATCTGCGACGAGGACTTCACGCAGCGTTCCAGTTTGCTGAGACACAGGAAAAGTCATCCCGGACCGTTGCCACCGTGCACGGCACCGCATCCGCAGATAGCCGACCTCGCGAGATGTTACCTCCAAAAAGTTAAAGACGATCCAGATTCAGTATTGAAAGACGCGCGATTCTAATTTGCTAGTAAGGCTTGTTCATTTTACAGTGGTTTGCAAGATTAAGTATTTTTTGCATTATTTCAAAAACATACACACAAAAAGCACGGCGTTAATGTTAACATTACACCACATACGATTCTAGTTCTAATTTATACTTAAATTATGAGAGCACGATTTGTTTTTTTTTTGCACAGTGATGTTAACAATGTAAATTTCTAACTACTCCAAACAAAAAGAAGTATATCTCTTTAGCTTTTCATTTATAGAAAGTCAAGATAGCGCGCGTGCAAATTGTGTAAAACGTACATGTTTATGCAAATTAAAAGTTTTCTTTTAAACAAAAATCATTTACTATTGCTACTACACGAAAACATATTGCTTATTTAATTAAAATGACTTTATAACTTTTGCTTAAGTTTAATTTTGAATGAATAAGTTCTACGAATATCTTTAAGAGAGTATTAGTTTAAGTAAAATTAAACTTAACAACACACACTATCTCTTACATATGTAGAAAGGAATTGCTTTTCTAAGACTCGTCTAGGTAATAGAAGAAATAAAGAGTGTGAGGTAAACAGGTAATTAGTATTCAAGTTGAAAATGTTCGCAGTATGCGTAAAATGAACGAGAAATAAGAGTCGATAAAAATTGTGAAAACTACACACGCAAACAAAACGAACACTCAACATCAAGTCAATAAAAGACTGTGTGTCAAAGCTACGTGTGAAATTACATAAAAGTTACACCTGCCACGCTCATTTGTATATCCGCTAAGTCATTTAGAAATAAGATGGCATCTTTGCGAATGCGTGAAATATACAGTAAGGCGTACCTGTTAAGAACGTATATGTAAATATGAGTAGTGAAGGAATATCTTCGCATAATATACATACACATATACATATGTATATATAATTTGTACACTCCTGTGCTTCTTGTTTCTTCAAAATGTGTAACTCAAATTACACAGCAATGCATGCTCTCATGTGCAATCTCAGCGTAATCATACGACCCCCCACATGTTTCGCACATAAAACTCGACTGACAATTTTTATAATTTTTTTTAGGTGCAATCACACACAGCTAGATCCGCTATCGACTTTCCTGATAGTAAAACTGGACGACGATTATTTTCGCATCCCAAAATCACTGAGCGTGTTCATGATGAAAGAACCACCCCCTATCGAACTTCCCGTCGACGAATCTCCTAGCGCACCTCCCACCGAAGAACCTCCCACTGAACGTCCTACTGAAGGAAACGTCGATTTGAAAAAAGTCGAGTCGGTAAAAGTCGAAGAAGCGACGGAGAAGACAGATCTCGCGGATGAAGATAGAAATCGCGTCGAGACCAGAAAGCGAAAGATCGCGAATAATGACTTCGACGACCTGGACGATGCCCCGTTGGACTTCAGAAAACGGCACGAGGATAAACGCGCGAAAACGCGATCCGACAAAGACGCGACGAGCCTGAAGAAAATTCACACTTGCGAAATCTGCGACATCACGTTCGATCGCAAGAGCAAACTCACTAGTCACATGTTCAAACACAGCAACTCGCGACCGCACAAGTGCACGGTTTGCTCCAAGGGCTTCAAGACCGGAGCGTATCTTTCCAGGCACATGGAGATTCACGACGAGCCCGCGCAGTTGCACGCGTGCACTCTGTGCGACTTCAAGGCGCGCACGAAGCCATACCTGAAGATACATTACATTCGCAGACACACGGAGGATTACAACTTCAGTTGCGAGCAGTGCGGCAAGATGTTCAAGGTCCAGTCCGATTACACGACGCACATGAAGGACCACGACACGGAGTCCTGCGTGTGCGACATATGCGGCACGTCTTATCCGAGCAAAAGCTCGCTGTACTTTCACAAGCATTACAAGCACAAGATCAAGGTGAAAGAGTTCGAGTGTCAGGTGTGCAAGAAGCGCTTCAAGACCCAGAAGAACCTCGACAGTCACGCCGAGCTGCACAAGACGAAGTACGTCTGCGAGCAGTGCGGCATGGAATTCAAGTTCAGATACGGTCTGACGAAGCACCTCAGAACGCACTCGGGCGAAAAGTCGTATCTCTGCGCGATATGCGGCAAGACCTTCGGTTGTCTCAGCTCGCAGAAGATCCATCTGCTTACCCACGTTGGCGAGAGGCCTTACGTCTGCGACATTTGCGGCCAGAGCTTCACCCAGCGGTCGCCGATGATGTTGCATCGGAAGAAACATCCCGGGGTGCATCCACCGCCACCGCCCATCAAGATCACCAATCTTCTGCACGGTGTGCAGGATAAGATTATTGTGAATAAGAAGTAAACTGTGTGAGAGAAATAGGAAAAAGATGTATTTTAATTCTTTTGTCAATTTCATTTCGAAACAACGTGCAGTGAGAGATAAGAAAAAAATATCAAGTGCAATATTCGTTTCGGTGACATCAGATTTGGAAGATCTTGCCTGCACGATGAAATAAGTAACAACGTTACGGTATAATCTACTTGGAAAGGAGTCAGTTTTTGAAACTTTTTCTCTTTATTGGTATGTTAAAATTTATTTCTAACGTTGCCACACAGGACACATTGTGCAAGTTATAGACTAATATATTATCACTGCCATTTGTCACGTTTAGTCTTTGAGTCAAATATTTATTTTAAATAATTGTTCACACAATTCAACGTGTGTCGATACACATGTATTTTTTAAAGATAATTTATATATGTTCACAGGAAAAACTATTTAAACACTATTTTTCAAGTTACAACATATTTTTATGTTTACAGTTAGTCTGTCAGTGATGTAAATATTTCGACCAATGTAAATACAGATTGATATTACGTTGATCTAATATTCGATACTGAGATATTAGATGTATATAATATATATATATAGTTTAGGTTTTCTATTCTTAATAAACAGCTCGCTTCTAAACTTATTCCTGTTATTTCAAAAGCTTTACTTTTGCATTTAAGTCTTCCAGTCTCACTTTTGTATTTAATATCTTTTATTTTCTATATATAGATCTATTGTAATAACTGACTGACGATTTTGATGTATTTGCTTTCAATAAGGATAGAGCTAGGTTTATATTTCATGGAATTTCCAAGTCTGTCGCGACAACGTCGTAGGAACAATTCTCACAGGTTCTTTCTGGCAATTTTTTCCTCTGTTCTTTTTATACGGGACGATGCAATGTATGGGCAGCATAAAAAAAATCGATGTAACATACTAAGATGAACAAATAAACACATAGTGTTACTTATAAATAAACATTGGTTTTAGTAGACAAGTTTATTCGTTTTCTCTACAACAACGACAATGCTAAACTAGTTAAGAATTTGAGAACTTATACTCACGTAGTTTGTATAATTTTTCGATTGTGTGTTTGATATTATGTTCAACCATTAGAATATATGAGTTAAACAGAAAAGTTTATGTAATCTTAAGAAGAAAACAATAACGAAGTGGCAGTGTAATATGAAGAAAGTGTAATGGAAATTTGTGAAGATACAATAAGAAGAGCTGTGAACCTATTTTTTGACGTCAGTTTGTAATGTGTTTCTCTCATTGTTACAATAAACAACATGTGTACTTACACACGTACGTATATATAGGCTGTTGATAGTCGTCATCTCAAACTAACTTATATTTCTTACTTTTAGGTCCGTGCTACGTGATCTTGCACACAAACTGTCCTTGTGATTTAGAACATCCGTCAAAGAAGCGCATCAAATACTCATTCTTTATTTTCTCTCAAAGTTGTTTGTAGCAAGAAATTAGTTACACGGTATGAGAGTCCGTGTCAGACTACAGATTGGGATTGGGAATTTGATCAGAAACGAAGTTTTTTCACAGGTGAATACATAATTAGCAAAGTTGTGTAAATTTTGTGTCTTTCTTTTCGACACGTTCGTCTTAATCTGTTTCGATTGAGCGAAATAAATTTCATGATTGATGATCGGTAACACACAACGTTACGTGTAACATCAAATGTGATTATTGTTTAGAGTACGACGTCTGAATGTAATTTTGCAGGCGTGTGTCAATTTTCAGAAGTAAGAGTGATTGTATCAAGCGTTCAATCACTTATCTGAGATGAGGGGAAGTGATAGATTGTCCTCTTATTTCCACAAAAATTATATACAATTTATCTGCGTTTGTTCTGTGTATATGTTATATTTAAAAAAGACAAGTTTCTTGTAATAAAAAAGTTTTTCTAATATGTTACACTTCGTTAGTATAACATGAAGTTTCTATATCTTTTTGAAATATGATTTTAGTCTTAAGTATATTACATAAATTTATCGTAAGATTTATTTTAAAACAATTCTCTGAGTGTGTGAATTTCTGTATGTAGGTGTATTGTGTGTATGTGTGACGATATAACTAATTTGTACAGCAGATAATTTTTTTCTTAGGATAAAATGTCTGCGTTCAATATTTATTCATTTTTCTTTTCAAAATCCTTTATTTTCAGAAAGTAGTTTTTACATCACCTTTAATTAATCTCAAGATTCTCTTGTTCAATAACGAAGAACACTCGTGTAACGAACATCTCGTCTATTGTAAAGGCAACATCCATAATTTTGTGACTTGAAAGAGTCACGGAACATACAGTTAAACGAAATTTTGATTATATCCGAATTTACTCACGAAGAGTTAAAGTTTTTTTTAAAAAAAACTCTCTGAAGTAAGATCGAGATGCTTAAAGTTTCATAGTGATGTTATTTAAATTAACCGCTGCATTTTATTATGTTTTAGAGAAGAGAACTGCAGCAAGAAGATCTTGCGGATGGATGATCCTGGTTTTGTAATCAGAAAAGATATGCCAATGAAACTGTACCAGCACGTCGATGCCGATGGTAATCTACGCTATTCGCTTGTACCAAAGTTTGAAAACACAACTGATACTGTAACCGATAAAGACGTGAATGTACTGAATGTACAGCTGTTGTTCCCTGTTGAAGTCAAAACCGAGGATCAATCGAACAATCAGAAAACTGATCACTGTAGCGTCGACTCTGTCACAGAGACCGCGACGCCGAGTAATAAGACCGTTTGTTTCGCTTGTAACAGATGCAATATGAAGTTTCCCACGCATTCTATGCTGAATCGTCACAAAATAACACACACTGTGCGTTACTGTATCTTCGAACAGCCGCACGTTGTAAAAACACGAAAGAAGAAACGCATGGAAAGCGTGACAGAAAAAACGGAAAAGACAGACGAGAAGAAGACGTTCAATTGCACGAACTGCAATTACGAATGTTCAAGTGAGGAGGATCTCGGGAATCATACGTGCAAGCTTGAAAAGAGCGAAACGAATTACGTTTGCGACGTGTGCAATTACGAGTGTAAAAGAAGCACCACTCTGACGGCTCACATGGTACAGTTTCACAAATCTGAGAAAAGCCCGAACGCACGTATCGATGAGAAACGTGCAACATCGTTTAGGAAAAGTGCGTCGGTTTCGCACAATACTTCCGACGTAACGGTGGTCAAAGAGGAAGTGTGTCCGGAAGAAGAACGCGGCGAGACGTCACAGGACGCCGACACAACAGCGGAGCTCGCCAACCAGATGAGTTTCATACGTCAACCACATCAGTTGCTCTGTGACAAGTGCGATTTCAAGTGCACGAACAAGTCCACGTTGTACTCGCATAAGCAACGTCGACACAGAAAACGCGCGAGATCAGTGGTGAACACCGAGGTGTATTCCTGCGACGTGTGCAGCTTCAAAACCACCAAGAAGTCGTCGTTGTCCTCGCACATATACCGGAAGCACCGGGACCCGCCGGGTGGGGTAAACGCGGAACCGGAATTGTTCTCTTGCAGTCAGTGCGACTACAAGAACAAGAACAAGTACGAGTTAAAGATACACGTCGCGCGCAAGCACACGGAGGACTTCAAATATTCTTGCGAGACCTGCGGCAAGAGGTACAAGGTCAAGGGCGATCTGACGAATCACATACGTTTCAATCACCGCGAGCAGCCGGTGATCTGCGACGTCTGCGGCAAGACCTGTCTCAACAGCAATTCGCTGTACGTGCACCAGAAGTTCGCGCATTATAAGGCCAAGTACGAGTGCCATTTGTGCAAGAGGCGAATGGTCAGTCAGGAGAACCTCGACGAGCACATGCTCAGGCAGCACGAGCGCAGAGAGAACGTGGTGTGCGAGGAGTGCGGCAAGACGTTCTCGCGAAATAGCAGATTGAAGATACACATGAGAATCCACACCGGGGACAAACCCTACCCGTGCACCATCTGCAGCAAGTCCTTCGCCCGCAGAACCGCTTTGAAGCAGCATCTGCTCATTCACACCGGCATCAGACCATACGTGTGCGACATCTGCGGCAAAGCGTTCACTCAGAAGCCCGGTCTGATCAGTCACAGAAAGTCCCATCCGGGTCCTCACCCGCCCTTACCGCGTGTTCTGATTGATCATATTCTGAGTAACGTCATGAACAACACGTGATTAAACAGCGTAAGATTCGCGTACAGGCTCAGAGATATTTGATGTGTGTAACGATTCTTACGGGCATATGTAAATTTACTTGTACACTATCGATATCTCTGTAGTAAATAAGACGTTAAAACTTTTCGTTGTACAAGCTTTTACTTAAGTGATTCTTGCGGCAATAATAAAATAACTCAAAAATGAAAAACAAACAGTGCATACATATTTACAAAGGCTTTCTTATTACGAATTTATACATAAAATTCCTATCTCTTTTATATCTCTCTTTTATTTCATACTTCTACACTGTGTTACATCAAATTCTTTACTGTGACATGTACGTCCGACACATGTGTTTGTTTTTTCGTCAAGTGTTGGTGTTTTTTGTCACACATTGTGTTATTGACGTAGCAATTTGTTTATCAAACTTTATTTGCTAATCAAAGAAGACCTTGTTAGAGTCACATTAAAACAGATCTTCAAGATAATTTCGAAATAATTGAGTTTTACTGATGTAACGTGAAGACATTCAAGCTTCGAATGGTTACTTTTTTATGTTACAGCATGTTTTATATACATAATAGTGAAGTGTGTACATTTATACGTCAGACTTAATTGATTCTTAGACCTAGAGCTACGACTTGGTTCTCTTCATCAATTATACACATTACACGTACAAAAGTCTGTAAGTTATTATAAAATTTGTTTGTGCTTTATGTAAGAATAGCTGCGAATGTCGTCGCTATTGATTCAATTAATCTTAAGGGATTAGTGAGAAAGCTGTTGTGTGAATCTTGTTAAAATTATATAAATAATTATCAAAAGCTCTGAAACAGTTCGTGTTTTATCCGATATGCACCTCATTCATTTACACATATATAAATATATATATAAAAAAAAGATTCTTATTTTCCCCGGGATTCAAACCGAATGTTCGTCTGTAGATTAGAAAGATTTTCAACCTTTTTTATGTAATATATTATTGTAAACTTCTCTTTATATTTGATAATAAAATTTCCTAACATGTTGTATAATTTTCAGGATCTTAAGCGGGATTGGACATTTTCTGTTTGGGAAAGAATCCATTCAGATGCAACCGTGGCAAGTAGTCGATTTGGAAGGACGTCTCTATTATGCCTTCCTTCCAGTGAATCAGACACCAAAGATGTTAGAGGCGCGTCAGCATGATCAGAAACAAGATATGAACACGTGGAGCACCGACGTGGATGGCAATAAAGATTTTGTATTCGCGAGAGTGGAAGATGATAAAACGCACGAAGACATAATGGGCGAGTTTTCCGTCAAGATAGAAAACGAGAACTCAATGTTGATGAATGAGGAGGAGGAAGAGGAAGAGGAAGAAGTTCCGAAGGACCAGATTTACGTTGAAGAGGAGGAAGAGAGCAACATTTTTTCCTGCGAGAAGTGTAACATTTATTTCCCGATTATGAAAATGCTGCAGAAGCATCTGGATACGGTGCACAAGAACGGGCAGAACGACGAGCAAGATGACGAGCAAGACGACGAGCAGGACGACGACGAGAAGAACGTGATATACAGATGCGAGTTTTGCAGTTTCGAGAGCAACAACAAATCGACCTTCTCGTCGCACGTCAGCAGAAAACATCCCCGGGATCATGTGCTAATGCGAAGAGGCCAAAAGCGCAAGAAGATTGCGAGCAGCAAATCGGACGAATGTTTGTGTGACGTGTGCGATTTCAGATGCCAAAGCCGACGGCGGTTGCAGGAGCACATAGACCGGAAGCATGGATCCGAGTACAAATACAGTTGCGAGTACTGCGGCAAGAGATTCAAAGTGAAGGGCGACATGAGGCTGCACATACGCTTCAAGCACAAGGAGAGCCCGATAATCTGCGACGTTTGCGGCAAGACCTGCTCCAACAGCAATTCGCTTTACGTGCACCAGAAGTGGGCGCATTTCAAGCCGAAGTACGAGTGCCCGATCTGCCATAGACGCATGGTCTCGCAGGAGAATCTGGATCAGCACATTCTGCTGCAACACGAGCGCAGGGAGTGCTTCGTGTGCGAGGAGTGCGGCAAGTCCTTCACGGAGAATCATCGCCTGAAACAGCACATGATGATCCATACCGGTGATCGGCCTCATCCCTGTCACATCTGCGGCAAGGCCTTTGCCCGCAGGACCGCTTACAGACAACATCTGTTGCTCCACACTGGAGCACGGCCGTATATCTGTGATATTTGCGGGAAGGCCTTCACGCAAAAACCCGGATTGATATGCCACCGGAAATCACATCCCGGCGTGCACCCACCCCTGCCGGTGGTGTACATCGACCATATTATTAACGATTTTATGAAAAAAGAGAAGGCAAATCTTAAAGGCGAGCAGAGTTCTTGATGTTCCAGTTAAATTCAAAGAGGTTTTACTTTATTTTTTTTTTTTCAAGTCTTTTAGTTGCGAACACCGTGTATATAGTAACACACACAATCGTCAAAAATTTCGTTTTTTTTATGAAGTTTGGTTTGATTTTTACATATCACGTATGAGAATCGATACGGTCACTTGTGTTTTAAATTCTTATATAGTAAAAAAGAAAGATGTTATACAAATAAATAACAAAACCAACTGAGCAGTGTGAAAACGATGCCGCAGCTAAAGGATTAAGTGTTGATAATTATACAAAAATATGTGAAAAACAAAGTAACAAGTAATTATCAATATTAAATAATTGCTAATAAAAGGAAAACAAAAAAATAATTATACGTTTAGACACAACACACGATGTTGTGTCTAAATATAAAGATACATGTAAATTATCATAACGTGTTAAATATAATAAGCAAAACAGAACTGTATTGCATTTTAATAAAGAAAAACATGTGTGAAATACTGTAAATAAAAGTTTCATATCTTTCGGGAGAAAGAAAAAGTCCGTCGTATATTGATGAATTCGTTATCTGGTTTTTATCTGATCATGTGTAATTATGTGTAATCATATATGAGGCTGCGGCGTTCGTATATAGTTGCATATAATTTTCACATAATTAGATACTGAATTTCAGTTCATATACGAAGAACTTTTTTTCTGGGTTGTTTCCTCGCAGAAACTTCAATTATTGAATCTCGACCAACTGGTTTTCAACAAGCTGTCTTGGGAAAAAATGTCTTTGCTAAATAAATTTAATTTTATGTCATGCAGGACGTACTAAAAATATTTGTTGTAACCGCAAACGCATAATCGTACAAGCACAGTCGTGTGTAATATGACACGAGTAATTTGTATGCGTGCATGAATAAATTTATCGATAATTAAAATATTCTTACTGTCTGTATCTATCTTTTTTTTCTTTCCGCATCTTTCTCTGTTTATCTCTATAATTCAGTGAATATTGAAAACATTTGTGTTTTGAAATTGAAAACATTTTGCATTATGTTTGCGCTGACTTCTGCGAGAAAAAATGAATATAAATTATATTGCGACAAATAGATAATATTGTTTTATGTTGTTAAACCGCATATCCTTTCTGTACTTAATATTGTTTCTGGTTTTTTTTTGCATCCCAAGAGAAGGGAGACTTAAAATAGTACTAAAAACTCTCTTGCGCAAGAGTGTTTTCACAGACTTTGTATTTGAATGTAAGTAATCAAAGATACGATAAATTCCCGAACTGTGGAACCGTAATAAAGATGATCTTTTGTGATGTTGTAGGAAACAACAATTGGAACGATCGGTGGACGCGCCCGTCAAGACAGTAACGATTAGACTCAGAGACATAGCGTCTATCTCTGAAGACAGAAAAAGTGAAACCTGCAAGAACATCTGCAAAGCCGTGATGTTGAAGCGCAATGTCACTCCCGTGCAATTTCTAAACAAGTACTTGATACTGCCCATAAGTGAGGAACGCAAATTCGCGCACGTAAAGAAAATCAAAGCCACGACGAAGAAGGAAACACCTATTACGTTATCTGACGCGGAGCCGCGAAATCAAGAAGCTCTCTCGTGTACGAAGTGCAATTTTCGATGCAACAAGAGATCCACGTTGATCGCGCATCTGGCCGAGAAGCACGAGGAGAAGCACGTGACCGACGACATAGTCGCCAAAAACGAGGCCGTCGACAATATAGTCGGCAACGACGCGGTCGTCGACAATGCGGTCGTCGCCACCAACGAGCCCGAGTTCATATGCTCCATGTGCGGGCAGATATTCGCTCGCAAGGAGACTCTGAACTCGCATTTCGTGCGCAAACACACGTACTCGTACAAGTACTCGTGCAATTTATGCGACAAGAAATTCAAGATCAAGGGCGACCGCACGACGCACATCAGGCTGAAGCACATAGAAACGAACGTGATTTGCGACGTGTGCGGCAAGAGTTGCCGAAACAGTCACAGTCTGTACACTCATCAGAAGCACGCCCATTACAAGCCCAAGTACGAGTGCCCGATCTGCAAGAGACGCGTGGTCTCGCAGACGAATCTCGATCGGCACATAGTGACGCAACACGAAAAGAAGGAGAAGACGATGTGCGAGGAGTGCGGCAAGACCTTCCAGGAGGGCTACGATCTCAGAAAGCACATGAGGATCCACACGGGCGACAGGCCGTACAAATGCACGGAATGCGAAAAAGCCTTCGCCCGGCACAGTAGCCTGAGCCAGCATCTGCTTTTGCACACCGGCGAACGGCTCTACAAGTGCGACGTGTGCGAGAAGGCGTTCTCGCAAAAGGCCGGTCTCATCTGTCACAGGAAGACCCACTCTGGCTATCTTCCGCCACTGCCGGTGATGCACATCGATCATATACTCAAGAACAAGTTCACAAAGAAATAAAAACTACTTGAACGTCAAACGTGTTTCGAATGGGAAATGCACCTTTACTTGGTTTCCTGGTGTTCGATTATCAAGTATCGATTAATTATTGGATATTGTTTAAGTTGTATGTGAAGAATCGTTGAAAAATCAAATGGTGGATTTTAAACAATGTTAACGCGACAATTTTTGTGAAAAAAAAAAAAGACTAAATTGTCAAATGTTTCATCTTCATCACACGCGTGAGACGAGATTCTCTCATAAAAGATAGTTTGTGTCTTGTTTTATTTAAGATCTTGTAAGAATTTCGTTCACATTTTCCACGTTATCGAATTTTATTTTTGTGTGTTCATGTTTTACGCATTGATTCGCGATTTTGTATCCGGAGAGCGTTGCGAATACAAAGTCCAAAAAACCTACCGTTAATGCGGACAAACGAGAATGTTTTGTTTTTGCGATATTATAAATTTTTACAGCTATAGAGTATCTTTACTCTGGGAAATAAATGTGTTTAATGTATATGTTCACTGATATTGCGAGGAATCACATCTCTCTCGTCGTGAATAAAAGTTGTGAGCGTTATTAGTTCACAAACTGGTTGACACGTCTGTGTGCAATTAACGCGAGCGAGTTTATCTGCGATGCGAGAGAAGCAGACATGTATCGATATATTTTATATACGTCCTGGATATTTCGTAGCGATTTGATTTTCTCTTTTAGACACTTACGCAATTTATTTAGTAATAAGACAACACATGTGCGCATAAAATTGTCTCAATATATATATATATAAGTATATATTTCACGTGACTGTGATTGAATGTTGCGATATTTTTTCTCACAATCAAAGCACTTGTATATTCCGAATCTTCCTGATTGTTTTTTTTTTTTATTTTTTTTTATTTTTTTTTATTGGCAATACAACACAACTTGACATGCAGGTCATAAATTTTGGACTGCAATGCTGCGATCGACGAGAAAGGTAGTTTTTTCACTCCTCGTTGTGAGTACCTTCGTTGATCTGATTTTTTTCTTCAAAAACAATTTTTGTTTTCTAGAAAATAATATCAAATTTTCGTAGCATAAATTGCAAAATCTAGCAAATTGTCGTCATTTCGCGTATTAATCCCTGCGTTCCTTCGTGTTTCAGATGCGCAAAAGACGAATACAATTCTCGGGGTATTTTTATCTTTGACAAAGAGTCCGTGGTGATGAAGAAGTGGCAGATTTTGGAATTCGACGGCAAACCGTATTACGCGTTCATACCTGAAGAGGACGCGCCTCTGATAGACGTGGACGACGAGGACGCGCAGATGCGCACGGAGGATTCGTCGTTCGAGGAGCCGGAAAGTCACGCGGACGATGAAGAAAATGACAGAACACCGAGCAAGACGAAGAAGGAACAGTTTTTCAAAGAGGAAGCCTCGTGTTACGATTCAATAGAGGAGAAATTGCAAGAGGTTTTTAATGAAAATTACGATGAGGTAAAACCGATTATGTTGAATGGCGAAGCCATTGACGACGAGAATAACGAATTCTATCAGTTAAAGGTGCAGGGCAATAACGTGATCATCGAGAAACTTTTGTCATCGAAGGAGGAAGACCATCAAATGGAGAACGCGTCGGACGACGAGGGAGAGGTGGAGTATCTCGAGGAAGAAATGGTGAGCAACTCTGTCGACGACAACGTGGTGTCCGTGCAATCACCTTCAAAGGGTGAGTCAGTGAAGTGCAAACTGTGCTCGGAGACGTTCGTCACGGAGATATCCTGCAGAAAGCATGTAGCGTGGGTCCACAAGAAGCAGAAGTGTATAAAAGATAACGGCAGTTTCCTGTGCACCGTGTGCGATTACAGCACCACAAAGAAGGCTCAGTTTGTCACGCATCTCGAGAGGAATCACGAGATCTGGTCGAGAAAACGGTCGATGAAAAGGTTGTTTCCGTGCACAGTTTGCGGCTTCACCTGCAGATCGAAGCACTCTCTGCAATCCCACTTTATCAGAAAGCACACCGACAAATACGAGTACCAGTGTACCTTCTGCTCGAAGAAGTTCAAGGTCAAGGGCGATCTGACGAATCACGTGCGATTCCATCACAAGGAGAAGCCGGTCAAGTGCGACGTGTGCGGCAAAATGTGTCAGAACAGCAGTTCTCTGTACGTGCACCAGAAATGGGCGCACTTCAAGCCCAAGTTCGAGTGCCACATCTGCCACAGGCGCATGGTCACGCAGGAGAATCTGGATCAGCATCTAAAGACGCAACACGAGAAGCGCGACAAGATCGTGTGCGCCGAATGTGGCAAGACCTTCACGAAGAAGGACTCGTTCAAGAGGCACACGGTCGTGCACACGGGATGCAAACCGCACTCGTGCATAATCTGTAGCAAGCCGTTCGCCCGGAGATCGCAGTTGCGCCAGCACCTGCTCATCCACACCGGCAAGCGACCGTTTGTGTGCGACATCTGCGGCAAAGCATTCACGCAGAAACCGGGTCTGATCTGTCACAGGAAAACTCATCCGGGCACCCATCCGCCCTTGCCCGTTATGCCGATCGGGGACATCGTCAAGGAGTTCACCGAGGGTTACGTGCACTTGTCTAACGCGTTCGAGAACGAGGAGGAGAAGATCGACGAGGAAGCGTGAAAATTTCCCGTTCGACTTAACAAACGTGTGGAGCAGGCGATTTCTTTGCGCGGACTTCATTGTCGGAGTAAGAGCATTCGGCTGTTTGCTGCGAAAGCAACGCTGGAAGTGATTGAAGTCGGTGCGATTGTATAGTAAATACAAACAAATACATATAGAGTCAAACAAAATTCTTGTTATCACCTTGCTTACACACAAACCTCTGTAATATTTACGTAATCTGAAGTTGTTTTACAGACGCATTGCTAGACTAGACGATGAACATGTGTCACAGTCTATGTTGTATACAGATATGTTGTCCAACACTTTTAAAGATTTTGTCGCACTCATTAATTTTAGAAGATAGTTTTTTTTTTTTATTAGATTCTAGTATTTGCAGTCAGATTCTGTTGAGAAAGTCAATGGAAGTTGATCTGGCACTTAAACATTATTGAATTCGTACAAAAATCAGTTTTCTTTCGGCTTCGATTTTCGTTTTTGAGTAAAACCCGCGGCGCGCGATGTTTGTTTCTCGCGTCGGATCGTACGAGCAGAATCAATCAATAGCTTGATGTGAAATTTTTGCTCGCATGCGATCCAGCGCGAAGACAAACATTGTGTACCGCGGTGCCCGAGTCAGGATCATAGAAATCGTTGAATTTTTAAAGCAATTATGTGCTTCTTCGATTACGATTTTCGATTGTTGCTCTGTGACACCAAAGAAACGACAATTATGGATTTGCGTAAATTTTCGAAAACGAGATTCCATTTGAAATGATTCTTTCCGTCCTTCCTTTTTCTTTTTGTTTCAAGAGAAAAGGAAAAGACGACACTGTAATGATTAAAATTGATTCCGTAAAGTTACATAATAGCTACACGGGAAAGAAAGCCCTTCATATATGATCACAAATTTTACATCTGAGTGACTGCTGTGTAATTTTATACGGATTTTAGTCCGATTGGAACAACTTTGAATTGTGCCGTTTTCTTTTTAAAAAAAAAAGAAGAGAAAAAATAAAAATTAATGGAATACATTCCGAGTGAAATCGATTCTGAAGAGTTACACAACAAAACTAGTTATATGTTACACATACATAAATATATAATCTTATGTAAAATCGTTTCACAATCGCATCAATTGTCTTTGTCTCACGAGATATCGAATTTGTTTGTTATATGCAGAACTTTTTTTCCCTGTATTTCCGAAAGATCAAACAATTGGATGCGTTGACTGCGAATTAATCATTTTCCCTAAAACTTCAAGGAGAAAATTACAACAAGGAAAGTCTCAAACGGGTTCGAGCACCGACAAATTCGTCACCGATTTGCTTCAAGTTTTGCACGTTGGATCCGCACGTCTAAATCTCTTTTTAAATAAAACAATATGGACTCTTACTACAGAAAACACGTTACTCTTGTTGAGAATGTTCTAATAACGTATGTGTCATAGCCGGCTAGAGAGATCAACAATCGGTGCCAGAGTAAACAGAGTGAAAAATTCGTCTGTACATCAAAATTTTTAAGAATAGCTAAATAGATACGACAAATAGATATAAACTAGACATAAACTATACATATAAACTGTACAGAGTGTTATAAATAACTTAGCAATTGTATAAAATATTGTACTTTTTAAATACAGAAATGCTATTTTCCGTTTACCGTTTTACTCGGACACTTTCCGATTGATTTCTGAGTATTTTGTCACGATAAAAATCAAACTTTTGTTTATTTCTTCAAAGCGATAAAAAAATAAAAATATAATGAATATATTATAGCGTTTTTTTTTCTCGAAAATCACAGATACATCGGTTTTACTCATTATTTATTTCTTGATTTAATAATCTCTTTTTAAGGTATTTAATTTAAGGTTTTTTTTTTTAATATTCTACATAAAGAGAAGCTGTTGTGTGACAGACAACGGTTTTTATCATTATATTGTGTTTTTATATTTGTTAAAGAAAAGCGAGTGGGCGCTCCATGAGGTTTTTCTACACCGTTTCTTCTTCTTACGCACCTTTGCACAAAAAATAGCAACGAGAACGAAGTGGAGAATGTTATACAGTACATATCCGCGCGATCTCCGATATGTATAACATCTTGTCTTGTACATTAAAGCGATTTTTTATCTTCACGCGCGATACATAATGTCAATCTACAACAACTCATCTCTGTGAGTTGTATAAGTCTAGCAGTTTTTTAATGTATGAAAGATAGTGCACACATTTGTAATACGATACGCACATTTGTAACATAAACTTATTTTTTTTAAACTATACTTCGCACCAACGGATAATTTCTTTGCGGATAAGTACGTAGAGTTTTATCTGAAAAATACGACGTAATTTTTGTAAATTGTCTTGAAATAACGTAGGTGTGTTCAATATATATATATATATACATATATGTATAAAGAGTTAATATATGTGAAATGTTGCATTCTCTCTTATACGTAATACTCGATTGGCGCGAGAATTTTAATCTGCTAATTTTTTGCTGCTTCCAAAGATAACTCAACGTTTGTTATACGCACCGTTGCTCAATCACGAGAGATAAGTATGATTTATATTATCAGTTATACATTGAAGCATTCTTGGTACTTCTTATTTAATCTCAAAGTGTTCGAAGTGTGTATTGTACATGGGTCCTCTCTTTACAAACAATTCTTAAAGAAATAACAGAAACAATCTATGTAAATCTTTAAGAAGCAACAGGTCCATGTTGTCTGTCACTGATTTTTTAATAAATTTGAATAATGATACATGTATTTTATTTAAAACAATTACACATGTAAGAAACCAAGGAAATTTGCTTTCATTGCGTCTACGTCCTCTTTCGAACTGAAAAATTCATTTGTGTTTAAGTACGTAAATTTACATTTGTTCAAGTTTTTAAACATACTAGGTCGTTTATTCTGGTTTGAGGAAGTTAAAGTGTATGTTTTAATGCGTTTATATGTAAAGAATATTGTTAGTTCAACTTTTCTGTACATTTATAATTTTGTTACTGTTAAAAAAACTTTATTTTTTCATTAACTGTTCTTTATGTTGTAGGCTACCAAAGTCTTCGAGTGTCGCTGAGCCCAACAACACAAGCATGGTGATCAGTAGAAGCAACGCAAAGATTGTAAAGGAATTGCGGGTTCATTTGGCTTGCAACATTTGCTCGTCTCTGTTCGAAACGAGCGCGGAGCTGAAGAAACACATGCTGCGTCACAAGTACAAATGTAGACTCTGCGACGAGAGTTTCTCAACTGCGCATATTCGGGACAATCATTTGATCCATATTCACGGCGAACCCAAATATTTTTGCAAAATGTGCCGCTTCGTCGTCTGGACCAAAGCCGACATCAAGGAGCACGTGATCGCGAAGCATTTGGATCCGTTTTGCAACACCTGCAAGCTGTGCAACATGCAATTCCAGACGAGATTCCGCATCGAAAGACACTATCTCAAATTCCACACCACTTTGACCGTAGGCTGCACGGTCTGCAAACGCAACTTCAAGAGCTACAAGACGCTGAACTCGCACATTAGACTCGAGCATCTGAAATCCGGCTACGAATGCAAAATCTGCACCCGACAGCTCACCAGTGTGGCTTTTCTAGAGATGCATATGCGCAGCCACGAGGGCAAAAAGCGCGACCCGTTGAAGAGGGAGATTTGCACGACCTGCGGCGAGATGTTTTACAACAAGCGTAATCTGACCGAGCACGTGGCTTCGGTTCACGGCAAGTTGTACCCACACGTTTGTCCAATCTGCAAGAAAGCCTTCGCCACACGAGATAATCAGGTGCAACACATTTTAAGCGTACATATGACTAAAATATACAAGTGCGATGTTTGTCAGATGAAATTTTCACAAAGGCGAAATCTGATGAAACACAGAAAACGAAAACATTCTGAGATTATAGGAGTAAGAACAGTACCTTATATACCCGTAAGAGAACTTGTAGGCGAATTCGTCAGAAATTACATTATGAATCAAAAAAATTCACACAATGGCGACAACTTATTGCTGGTTAAATCCGAGCCGGATGAAGTTGCAATGATTATTGGCGATTAATAACGTTATTTGCGTGAAAATCTATCAAATTTCCAAAAGAACCATGTGTCTTTAGTTGTTCTTATTTCATGACTTGAAACTACGCGTGTTATTTTATGTTAAAAATCGACTCTACGCTTCTATTGCGTTTTGTGAGAAATAAAATATCATTTTTTATATAAAACATTGTAAAAACACCCAGTTAAAGAAGTTCAAAAAAATATATACGATCAGTTTTCTCAATATTCTTCCTCAAGTTATTCCACTTGCCCATTCTACACGATCTATTCCCCAGTATTCAATTTTTTCACTGTCAGGTAAGTTACAACCTGCCGTCATACGTAGCCGTTAATGATGATACACTGATGATACGCATTCTTTTTTAGGTGGACCGAGTATTTTGTGTCGTATTTATGAGTGTCGCGTGTTCTCGCCGATATCGAATACGAAATTTTTCTCTCAGCACACCTCTAAAGTCACGAATGTTACGAAGGTAACTTGAAAAGACAAAGTACATAAAACACTTTTAATATTTATCAATAAAATGCTTTGAATAGATAGGTAGATATTTATTGACTCGCCTAAGGATTGCAATTTAAAATGCTTTGAATATTTATTTTATCAATAAAGCACTTTGAATATTTATTAAACTGTCTACGCAGTGGAGTGGTGTCAAACCGTTCCTACTTTCTTCTGCATTGGCTAAACCTCGATGAGGTTTCAATCAATAGATGTAAAGTAATTATCGTTCCGACTTACATACCGCCAATGATAACGCCAAATTTTTCTTATGTTTTAGCGTAATGGACCTGTTAAACTTCGAGTTCGGTGTTGTCGAAATGGTAGTAATGACTGGCGAAGAGGAAACAAAGAGACAAGTGAAAGAAGAGACAAAAGAGCAAGTATCAGAAGAGGCGAGCACGGAGATAGAATTGGTTCCGCAAATTGTATCCAAGAAGACTGAATCGAAGGCCAAAAGAACGGTGGAGTGCGATCACTGTCACCGCAAATTCTTGAAGAAGAGCAACCTCGCCACGCACATGAAGCAGCACAGGTACCAGTGCCCCGACTGTTCGAGGAGTTTCAGCCGCCGGCCTTACCTGATCGCCCACATCGAGAAACACCACATGGAGCAGATGTACGAATGCAGCAAGTGCGAGTACAAGAGTCACAACAAGGGCACTCTGAAGAATCACTACATACGGCTGCACACGAGCAATTTCGATTACGCGTGCCACATATGCGGCAAACAGTTCAAGATCAAAAAGACTCTGAATCATCACGTGAAGCAGAACCACAGCGAAGTTGCCCCGCCGATCGTGTGCGACGTGTGCGGGCACTTGTGCAAGAACCTACACGCGCTCAAGGCGCACATCAAGTACAAGCACGACAAGCCGGCGTTTACCTGTCGGATATGTCGACGGGGCATGACCACGCAGGAGAATCTCGAGCAGCATCTCATGTGGCACGAGACCAAGGAGAAGGTGCTGTGTTCGTCCTGCGGCAAGAGGTTCCGCCGCCGTGATCTCGACTCGCACATGAGAGTGCACACGGGGGTGAAGCCGTTTCCGTGTCCCGTTTGTAGCAAGACGTTTCGACGCCTAACCACGCAGGAGCAACACGTGTTGATTCACACCGGGAAGAGGCCCTACATCTGCGATATTTGCGGCAAGACGTTCGCCCAGAAGCCCGGTTTGATATGTCACAGAAAGAGACATCCGGGCCCGTTGCCCCCCTTACCTGTAATTTCCATCAAGAACATTGTCACGGAGTTCACGAAGGAATACGCGAAAAAGGCGGATATCAAGACCGAATAAATAATAAGCAGTATATTTTTTTAAATCTCTCGCTGTGAAGCGGTTTTGATTGTCAGTGTTTTATCATTCCTCTGACTAAATGACGGCCAAATTATGCTTAGCATCTTTTTATATTGGCGTTTGCTGCCATCAACTTTTTGATTAATGTTCGAATTTGTCTCGTTCAAATCTTTGTGGAAGATCCAAACGAAGGGATCGAAAAGATTGTGTCAATAAATTAATAAAACACGAACAATCTCTACATATTGGCTCGTTCTTAAAACCCTGATCTATCTTTTCACGAGCTTATTTATTTATTTACGAATAACTCGAGTTTCTAATTTGAGAATTACTAAAAGATTTCATTTTGAATACTTCGTGAGTGTACGTAAATAAGTCAGAGAAAAAAGATCATACATACAAGACCACGTCTTTCAAGGAAATTGCTTTTCTAGATTAGTATATATCTTATCTAGACGCGTTCACGTACAATTATACGTGCTCTTAGTTCAAATGTCGTTGAAATTTTTCTGATACATCTTTTCACTCGACTTATATCATCAATCTACACACGCAGTTTCCATAGAAATTTTGCGAACAATTTTGATACTTGCAATACGACAAGAGAGTGTACAAAGAAAAGGGTAGGTAGCTTTAGAGAGAATAAAGAACTGCAAATTAAGGAAAAATTTCTTTATTATGTTGTCTCTTGAAAGTTCTTATAGCGAAACGTGTTATTTCAGACAACGAAGGGGCAAGTCGCGGTGCGTGCATCAGTGCGTCAAGTGCGGAGCCGTCTTCTGTCACACGCGAAAGCTCGTGGAGCACCTGAAGAATCTGCACAACATCGACCGAGCCTTCAGCTGCGACGAGTGCAGCAAGACGTTTCGCAGTCCGATGAACATAAGACGTCACAAGCTGATTCACACGGGCGAGAAGATGTTCGCGTGCGATCTCTGCGAATACCGTACCAATCAGAAGTCCAACTTGGAGTGCCATCGTCGCCGGCACGCCAAGGATTACTTTTTCAAGTGCGAGAAGTGCGACAAGGGCTTCTTCTACAAGACCGAGTATCTGGACCATCAGATCGCGCACACGAACAAGATACTGTATCGGTGCGAGCACTGTCCGCGGCACTATCTGCACAAGAAGAACCTGCTGGTGCACGTGGTGTCGCATCATGCCGACAAGCAGAGGAGCGTGAAAACAAAGTACGCGTGCAAGTTCTGCCCGGAGAGATTCGTGTACAAGAGACTGATGGAGAATCACGTGAAGAACCGGCACGGGATTGCGGCCGCGCGGACGAAGCACCTGTGCGACCAGTGCGGCGCGATATTGTCATCGATGAGTCGACTGCTGGCGCACAAGCGCAGCCACACGGGCGAGAAGATCTTCGAGTGCGACGTGTGCGAGCTGAAGTTCACCAGCAAGCTGAACCTGACCATTCATAAGCGCACGCACACCGACGAGAAGCCGCACGTGTGCCAGCAGTGCGACGCGAGTTTCGCGCAGAGAACGACGTTCGTGCTGCATCAGCGTTCCCACACGGGAGAACGGCCTTACAAGTGCGCGCACTGCGGCAAGGGATTCGTGTCCAACACTCTGCTCAAGAAGCATCAAAAAGTTCACGAAAAAGTAACCGATAAGAAATAGCGCACTCGACACATACTAGTAGAATCTGACCTTTGTCTTGAGGTTTGTGGGTTGTTTTGAAATTGTCCTATTTTTTTTTAATACGATGAGCACATTGAACAACATTTAACACTTGACTCTTTTTTTTTTCTATTTTTTTTGTAAATGTACTGTCACACCTGTCTCGATTATTGCAGCAAATGGACGGACGACGATCAACTCATCAACATTGCCAATTTGAAAACCGAAAACAAAGACCCGCCACCGGACGCCGGAGAAAGGTGAGTTGGAAATCATCTGTACACAGAAAGAAAAAGGTTTTCTAGGAAAAATTGACTTTCTATCACCTGACACATTTGCTCTTTCGAACGATTACAGACCCAACGATAACGAGAATATCGCAAGATGCAAAGTGTGCTGGAAGAAGTTCGAGTGCATCACCGCGCATCTGACAGCTCACAACGTTCATCGACCGTTCACGTACGAGATCTACGAAAGGAATTACCGCAAGAAACGTTTGCTACGCGTGAAGGAGTTGTACTGGTCGAAAACGGTGTCCTGCGACAAATGTTACTTTGTGATTATCAACGCGCGAAACACAGAGACACAGAAACCATCGTCATCCGTCAATGTTTCAAAGTACAATATTTATTATTGATTTTTCAATTTTTTTAACACACGCACATAATAATGTTTTTTCTATTTTTAATTTAAAAAAAAGCGAAATATATTATTTAGTACAAAAAGAAATACTTTTATGTGATGTAAAGTGTAGGAAAACATCGATATCAAAATAAGTGTAACATTCTCACATTAGATATCAAAAGAACATTCTTCTTCACATCTTAAAAAAAAAAAAAGAAACAGTATTAACGCAAGTGAGAAGTCAGTAAAAGAACAAAATTGACGTAGGATCTTCGACTCGAAAGTCAACTCCTTGCTCGTGCATTTTCCGATCGTACTGATAATTAATGTCGTGCAGTATAGCGCGATTTTGAATGTTAATGTTTCGTGGCTTCATGTGTATCGTCTTAAAGCCTATAATTCATACGATTGTATTTGTTTAGTTAAACGATATTATCGCGCGTGTGCGTGTGTGTTAAAACTTACGAGTTTTGTGCTCGGCTTGAAGCTGACATATCTCGCGCAGAGTCTCGAGACTTCTTACAATCCCGTCGTACTGCAATCTGGTCAAACGTTTGCAACGCGTCAACATGGACACCAGCAAATCGTCAAGCGACTCGCGATTGTTTCTAAGTTGCAGCATGACTTCGTCTACGAGAAGAAGGGTTTTTCACTCAAAGGAATGTTAGTATTTTTTTATAAGGGTAATTTTTAGTTGATTTAAAAAAAGGACTAAAAAAAAAGTTGTGAAACTCAAAATCTTGTACATGTAAAAACACTCCGATTACACACACACACGCATGTACTTCGTCGCTTTCGAGAAGTTCGAGAGAGATGTTTGTAAAATACCTAATGTGTTTGTGTACTGAGTGATTAGTAGATTAATTGTGCTTCGAAAGTTGCGGGATCTGCTCTGGTCCCACACGTGTCCGCTGCACATGTGGAACTTGGCCAGAGGAACGCTGGGCAGTAGCAAGTAACACATGTCCTCGAAATGCGAGATATTCACTGAAAATCAAACTTGAAAAGCTAAATGGCGCGACAATTCACACAAGTTTGCGGAAAATCGCGCGCAATTATTTCCGAAATTAAATTAATTCTACGCTTTCAATTGCACTTCCTTTTGATTCGCGAAAAATTGTAAAGCGATACAAGTCTTGGAAAATGTAAAATAGAAACAAATTCAAAGAGAGAGAGGGAGACTATAGATAATCTCAACAAGCGCAACATTCAATTATACCTATGGTATAGGACACCGTCAGATCGGGACAAGCTACCACCAAGTTACGCCAGGCAGCGTCCGCCACCGTGTGCTGCCTGGAATCCGAATCTCGTATGGACACGTACAGATGCGTCAACGTTTTCGGCGCCCCGCTCGCGAGAGCGTTTAGAGCGTGATTCGACAAAGCCGGATAGTCTAATTTCAACAGAGTCAGCGCGTGAAACCGGCCGAGTAATCGTAAATATCTGTGAGGTGGATGTAATGTTATTGTATTATACATGTTGATAAATGTGATAAGATAAATGATGTGTTGTTACGAATGTAAATTCATGTACAACGCGTTAATTGTAAGTCGTGCGCTTTCTAACGCGGTCTTTCAACTTACTTTGGATTGTCGTGAGGAGCTTGCCACTCTCTGAAAGCACCTCGAAGATCCAGAGAGACCAAATGCTCGCCCGATCCCTTCGCGATTGTTCCCAGTAGTCGCAGAACATCGGTGATGCCGAAGTCGGCGTTCAACAAGCTCAGGACCTCAAGACCACGTTGACCGCTGCGCGAAAAAGAAGAGAATTAGGTCAACACGAATGAATTCTCTCTCTCTCTCGACGAGATTGGCCAGAGAGGCAAACAGATTGATTACCGTAGAAAACTCGCCAACGCGCCGAGCAGCACTCCTCTGTTGCCCCATTTGTAGCCGAAGACCCAGTTTGTTAACGTCAACTGCCGCAGCTGCACATCCTTGGCTCGTATGATAGCGAGAAAGTCAGCGCCAGCCTCGGCCTGTGTGTTACGCACGACTCTGCACTGCCTCGGCAGGATGTACGGCCGCGAAAAAGCAAGCTCCAGATTGCGCATATGTTGCCCATACTTCGCCTGTACATTTAGTTTTTTTAAATTTATTTACAAAGTAGATTTTAATGACCGGACATTTATTAGAGAAATAAGTAAGAGTTAGGAGCTAATACATATAAAAACGTTGAGAATATTGTTACGTTTAATATTCGTATATCTAGTAACTATTTCTTTAATAAAGTCCATGGTCCCTTAGGACATTTATCTGACACAGATGAGATCTGTTTGATTTCTTGTGTGATTTATGAAATGAAATAACCTTGTCGCAAAACTTATTCTATAAGAAACAAGTTTTTCTCTTACGGCTAATTCTCCTGCCAGAGGGAAGTCACCGCGTAGGTCGCGATCGATGAACACAGTGACAGATCGCCAGAGCACAGGTGAGGACAGTGTGCGATTCCATGATCGACAGACTTGACCGACGCCGATACGATCCGTGCGATTGAGATAACTGAATATTTGTGTCAATATCAGCTCCGGTAGCTGATCCCACATCTCCCGGCTTCAGCTTGGCACGTCCTCATTTCTTCCAAGCAATCGTTGGCCTAAATACCTTCTACGTTATTCGTAATTGCGTGCTGTCTTCTCGGTCTGCGTTGTCGAGTCGACCGCGATTGCCAAAGATGATGGATCGATTATCACGGATCAAGGTGAAGTGTGTGTTCCAAGAGTAAAGAATGAATATATTTACATGGTAATTTGCCGTTACTAGATTCATTTTCTTCACCCTTCAGCGTTTTATGTTAATTGCTTATTTCCACTTACTTGAAAAAATAATATAAATCTGTTTTGTTTCTTTTTTTTTTACATTAAAAGACTCATTTCTGTAGAAAATCTAACGAGATAAACTATTGTAAAGAGGATTGAAATTTATTAATTCTTATTTGGATAAATTTATAAGTAATTAAGTGATTATAATTCAAATTTGATATAATTATTTATAAAATTACTTACATAATTATCTAAATAAGTATTTATATAATTATTTGAAAGCTATTATTTAAAATCATTAGGAAAATTGCACAATTTTTATTTTAAAAAATGCTTAACAGCTTGAGTCTTAAATATGTCAGAATTTATGACAAGAATTACGCGAAACAGCCTGCAATATCGATTGATGTTATACTAGGATAACGTGATGTGACCAAGAGCTTCGTTACCAGGACAGTAGAGGGAAGAGGTGAGAATTAATTCGGCAGACAACTTCACGGTATTAGAAAGGTATAAGTTGAAGAAAAAGGCGCTAAGACGATACTTTTCTCGATCAATTCCGACAGAAAAATCGAACTTCAGTACCAGGGTCACAGAAAGCGGTGAGTCTCGTTTGTGTACGCGCCAACACACAAAGAAAATGTATCTGATAAGAACTACCGAGGTCAGCGGGTTATCTCGTAAGTTTCCCGCTTCTCCCACACACTCCGGGACGTGGATCTACAGATCGCTAGCTCACATATATTTCGGAACGCAACTGAAAAAGTCAGTTTACATTTTGATGCGTACTTTCCCGCCGCAAAGTGTTCGACCGATCATGGCACGACAACGCTGTTTACGAAATTCTAATTGAGAGACCGTTCCGGATTACTTACGCGGCTCATTGTGTGCAAATCAGGAACAAGACCTCTGTATTACACGTTTCGTACGCGGCAGAATACAAATTTTTTTCACGTTCCATTCGAGCGAGAAACGATGCTCAGTAAGTTGAGCGCGCGGCTACGATGCGCCGGAAGGAGACTGTTCTTGAGCTGCGACGCGACTTCCGTTGATTTGAAGCACGTCCGACAGATCCACTTCACGTATTTTCCGAGCAACAGGCGAAATGTCGCCGGTAAGTCAATTGTTTTGATGATACTAGTGTTGTGTTATTGAAATACTGACAGTGAGGAGACAGTCAGCAAACATAAACAACACACACACACACACACACTTCTGGTTAAAGTTTCAATATAAAATCAATTCTCTCTTTCCCTTCTTTTGTGTAAAGAATACGTATATCAGCATTCTGTCGCGTTTATCTCTTGTTTTTCAGAAAGAAATCTTTCAGTTGACAAACAATTATACACAGTGTCACCTCACTGTTTGAATTTATATCTGTTTATGTTTGTTTCTAATTCACATTTACTTATGCGCTGTGTCATAAGAGAACCGTGTTTTTCAGG
The DNA here is from genome assembly GCA_014825455.1 of Pseudomyrmex pallidus. Taxonomy (NCBI): domain Eukaryota; kingdom Metazoa; phylum Arthropoda; class Insecta; order Hymenoptera; family Formicidae; genus Pseudomyrmex; species Pseudomyrmex pallidus. The sequence goes on along the minus strand of QVNV01025640.1, from coordinate 3,652 downwards.
TGAAACTCAGAAGTTGAACATGTATCAAGCTATAAATCATGGACTTGCTCTGGCTTTGGAAAATGATCCACGCACAGGTGATAATTTACAAGCTGTTGATATACTCTCTTCTTGGAATGTTTGATAAGACTATCTCTTATTTCAATACATACATATGTACACAATATCTTGGTGTTTCCGTATAGATTTTAAAACTGCTTGGTTACGATTTGATTTTTCTAGATATAAAATTTACCGCATCTAAGTTTTCTAATATTTTTTTGAAAGTCACATTAAAAAATGATTTTTCTAAGTTGTTAACGCATACACAAACTTTTGTAAGATATTACATTTGTCAAAGTAACTCCGCGCATCTTTTTCAATCCTAATTCTTTGCAAGAGAAATTTATATTTTCTGAAATAATGTAGACATCCTCTACTAACGCAATCTGTTTCGCGGTTTAGTGATATTTGGCGAGGACGTGGCATTCGGGGGTGTTTTCCGTTGCACCGTGGATCTGAAGAACCGTTTCGGCACCGATCGCGTTTTCAACACGCCTCTCTGCGAGCAGGGGATCGTCGGCTTCGGAATCGGTCTGGCCAACATGGGAGTAACGGCGATTGCCGAAATACAATTCGCGGATTACATTTTTCCCGCCTTCGACCAGGTGCGCTCGTTCGTTATTTATTGTGCGAGCAACGAATATAACAAACGATACGTAATTACATGTTGCACCATGTCAGAAAACGCACGTCATTCATTATTTTATCCGCAGTTGGTAAACGAAGCAGCCAAGATGAGATACCGTAGCGGCGGCATGTTTGAGTGCGGCAAACTTACGGTTCGCGCACCCTGCGGAGCTGTCGGCCACGGCGGCCTTTACCACTCGCAAAGCCCGGAAGCTTACTTCGCGCACACACCTGGTTTGAAGGTTCGTGCTAGGTGTTTTTTTCTTTAACGGATATAATTTATAAAATGCCATTCTCTTCCTGTTGACCGCAATTATTTCTCGATCTTGGGGTTAAGATACAAAAAAAAACGAGTTCTTTATTGCACCGAGCAAACTTTCGTAACAAGGGCCCGAGAAGGCCGCGCAAACTCGCGCGAAAGCTACATCAAAGTCGTGAAATTTATTACGAATTCGGTACAATCGTCGTGTCTTTTAAAATACTTCGTTTTATACGCGCTACGAAAAAAACAATATAAATTACATGTATCAAGTATCTTCTAATTAGTAGTTGTATCTTTAATCTTCTGTCGGGTGTAAACCCACGGAAGTTTTACCACCGAATTTTTTTTATTGCCGAAGGACATTCTTGGGTATCTCCGCGATATTCCTCGCCGGCCGTGAGTTCGCGCAACTTCCACAAATTCCATGAATATTGTACGACGTGTACGCTCCGCGTATGCATGAAGAAAGTTTAGCTCGCGCGCACACTACACTAGCGCGCTATCATACATCGGGCGATTGCGAGAGAGGAGCGTGTCGCGTAATATCGTCGATCTTTTCCCCTCCCCCGAAGCCGATCAATTTCACGGTTCTTGTGAAGCGCGCGCTGTCGACGGCTTCTCGCCAATTATATCGGCGAGGAGATCGCGTGAAAATCACGGAAGAAGATCGCGCGCGGATTTTCTGATCTACAGAAAAAAATCCTAGTCTTGTTTTTTGTTCAGATCGTCGTGCCGCGAGGAGCGGCGCACGCGAAGGGTCTGCTGCTGAGCTGCATAGACGAGCCAGATCCCTGTATCATGTTCGAGCCGAAAGTGCTTTATCGCACGGCGATCGACGAGGTGCCCTTGGAGCGCTACAAGATCGAAATCGGCAAAGCTGAGGTTGTGAGGGAAGGTCAGTTCCAAGCAGTGCTCAGATATATCGTACGATTTTTTTTACGCATTGTATAAAAATACGTACCAAGTTCCTTCCTATTTATTTCTGTTTTCTCGCGAACTCTTCAACGTAGTAAACTTATAATTAGATCTATACGCGGATATATTATATTGCAATACACACACACGCACTCAAATCGAGAAAAAATGCGGAAACGATTACGCACGCGATGAGTTAAATATTCGATTGTAAAATTATCCTTGACGATGTGTGAAATGCATAATGTCGCGCGCATATCGTGGTGGTATTAAACGCACGCCCGCGATGAAAATAACGCGTGGCAAAAAGCGTTGTTCAAAGTCGTAGAAAGTAAAACTATTTGCATCGCGTGCGCGCGCGAATGTAAACTATTACCGAGCGTAATCCGTCCTTCCATTATCCAATCGGTGATCGGCGTCGAGAGCCCGGAGGGTACTCTCGCCGATGACCGGTCCTGAAACAGGATGCGCCAGGACGACTATGTTGTGTACACACACACACATACATTTCGTTTTCTCGTGTGCAGGTGACGCCGTGACTCTCGTCGGCTGGGGCACTCAGGTGCACGTACTGCTGGAGGTGGCCGATCTAGTCCGGGAGCAGCTCGACGTATCCTGCGAGGTGATAGACCTCATTTCCATCCTACCTTGGGACGCGGAACTCGTGTGCGAGGTGGGCAGTTACACATTTCTCTCCCGCGTTTATTACGAGCGTTTCCTTGAGAAATACGAGAAATCGGTATTCGCGATCGCGGACTCTCTCTCTCTGAGAGGCGATTATTATCGTTTCTCGCCTTTTTTGTTCGCGGTATATAAAACATATAGAGTCGACCGAATTTTTTTCAAGAAACATTTTGTGAAAACATTACGACGGTTTTCAGTTCGAGAAGATGATCGAGCGCGATCGTCTTGCTAGAGCGTCTCCTTCGCGCTATTTGCACGAACTTTCGGTTCGGGCGGCGCGAAAGAATATCGGGAGAAATCTCGCGCGTATTGTTCGTCGTCTTCTCTCGTATAAATATCGGACGTCGCGTCCGTTGAAAAGTGGCCGGAGTCGTGCGCGCACACTCTTCCTTCGGGTTACGATAGCACGGATCGACGCTAATATCGCGCTGATTTATGCTAATCGATCTCTGGTCGCTTAATGATATGCCGCGATCGTACACGCGGTATGCACTTGCGCGCGCGCAACAGCTCTTATACAAACCACCGTTGATATTATACCGCAAATGTGCGCACAACACACACAGACACGGGGACGACGAGAAGTGAGCGTAATTGGAAACCCGTTTCGCCGCAATTTCGATACAGTCGCGCGGATTCGCCGTTCTGTCTGCCGCGGTAGTTTCGTAAGGAGAGACGCGACCGCGGAAAGAACAGAAGTTCGTGAGACTCGCGCGGGAGAATCGCCGACGACGAAAGCGGAGCAACGAGAGCTCGCTGCTTGATCTCGTCATGATCGTGAAGAGTCAACGAATTCACAAGAGAGAATCCATTAAGCTTTGAATTAACTTCGCGGTCAGGAGACTGATGCCGTTGACAGACCGTCTAGATCTTGAATTGTCAATCGATTTGAAAAAATCGGAACCGTAGACTTTCCGCGCGTGGTGGTATCCACCTCGAAAGACTCCCTGAAAGTTGTGGGGAAGGTCGCAGCCTATGTCGACTCGAAAATGTCATACGAACCAGTATCGACGTTCAGTCACGCTCACTTATCCAGTTACCTTTGTTAATAATTTACAACGGGACGCACACATACGCACGTTTTTACACGCGTTTTTACACCGATTCACCTTGTTGTTGTCG
>QVNV01025639.1:0-114083 GCA_014825455.1 Pseudomyrmex pallidus | reverse complement strand
TATATATATATATATATATATATATATATATATATATATATATATATATATATATATATATATTATATAGATACGTCGCGGGCGCGTATTTCTGTTCGGGATATTTGCGAACTCTGACAGCGTGAAACTAACAAAAAAAGAGCCGAGTAAAAACAACAAGAACAGATATATATGAGATAAATGTTCCAAAGTGACATTTTTTTCGAACTAATTTTACACAAACCGCGACAAATGCTGGAAAAAAAAAAGATAACTTTCCGAGCGATCGACGAGTAACTTTGTTAAGTTATAATTTAACGAATGTGTGTCCGTAAATTTTATATGACTGTACTTGAGCTTGTAATTTGTCTCGTTCTCTTTAATTTTTTTTTTTTTTATAAAGCTCTCTTTTGCGTATTTATGAGATTAACTGTCGACGCCACAAAGCGCAGGAAGTTCGAATAGGAAGCGCGGCAGGATCTGCTTCGCTTCTCGATGAATATTTCTCACGAGGGTTCAGCCACCGACTGACATCGCCCTTATTTTTAGACCGCCCTAACGCTCTCTCTCTCTCTCGTTACACGATCCAATAAGCACAATGTGAAAGTATGGAGGAGGATTAGCGGCAACCCTCACTTTCTTTTTCACGCCGTGGTGACGAGATGGCCATTTAAGTGAGCGGTGGCTTTTGTCGACGACGAAAATCGATGACTTGCCGGACTTCGACAGAAACGAAAGAAACAAGTGATGAGAGAGAAAGAGAACAAAATGCGAGGAAGAAAAAAGAAATACTGTCACATTTTACGTAGTAGTCAATATATTCAAATAAGCTTGCAGCAGTTACTTATCGCGGCACGCACAAAACTCACGCTCGTATATTTAGATTCCGAAGAAAATTCGTTATTAGGATGTAACACAACGCAGGCACGTGTCCATCAACGGACCTCGAGTTTCGTCTTTGGTAAGTAAACGCGCACTCGCCGCATAACGCGGAAAATGATAAAATCACAAAAACTCCCGTTCTTCTCATTTTAATTTCGAGCTCGCGGGTTTGAATCAAGATTTCGTTTAATTTATGGTACGCTAATGTCTCGCAAACGGGAAAAAATATGGCCGCGAGATAATATTGAAGTTTTTCATTTTTAAAACAACCGCGAGAAAATAAAGAATATTTCTCAACGTCTGTTTCTCTCTGCGAAATGTCACAAAATGTATCAAAAGACTGCGTTAATTTTATTTTGTGTTTTTGTTATGTTTATTCAAAAATTACACATTCAATTCTGTTGTTGTAGAACCGATAGATACACGAGGCGTTGCGACGACGCGATAAGAGAAAGGTTAAAGGATTATATATCAGCTATGCAGTAATCTGAGAGTGATTGGATGCGATTAGCAGCTAAAGTCGAGGCATGTGACTCGCTCGAAACGAAAACGCGACGTTAAATTTCTCGTGCGAGGTTCTTTGAGGAACCGGAGGATTTCGTCGAAAGGCAAAAGAGCTCAAAGGGACGGTTCATTGAGTTAACCGAGTTTCGAAGAGGTCTGTAATACACGTATGTGAAACGCATACAAGCCCTTTCCCCCCTTCCTCCGTCGTTGCTCTCGCGCAGAGGCGGCTTCTTGTCTAATGAAACCCTAGCATCGTCGAGGTTATTATCGAAACACCTTGTACACGGTGGCTCGGTGTACCTCGCGCGCGCCGGCTCTTTGATCTATCTTCGTAGACTGTTCGCCAACCCGCCCCTTGCGAAGGGTCGGCCGACTTTCCGTCCTATGTAAATCTTCAAAGGGGATCCTGCGCGGAGAATATCGCTTCGGATGACCGTGTAACACTTGCTTGTAATCTTCTGCGAACGAATTTATTCGCAACCACCTGTAGGATGTGCCAGGGTGTACATCCCCTTTGAAATTTCCTTTCGACGAAATTTTTGGACCGCTGTATCTCCGGATACATCTTCTTCAATTTCAATTATCTCCTTCAATTAGAAGAAGATGAGTCAAAAGGTACACACATGCACACACGACCAACAGGTGTGTTCAATTATTTGGACGGTTACAGGCTTCAGATAGCCCTCGCAGTACTCCGCGGTAAGGTATCCCGGACGTTTGCAAATTCGAGGGAGAATTTCAGATCTCGTTGAATATTGCATGTCGGATAAATGAACTGCTCGTGCATATGTATGTATAGATACACATATGTGTGCGCGTGTGTGTACGTTCAAGTCCGCAGGGATCGGTGAAAGAGGAAGAGATGGTCGAAATAATGGAGGTCGAATCTCCCGCGGGTGAATCTAAAAAGCCCGCGCGGGGAAAAGAAAGAAGCCTTTCGCGTAATCAGCTGGTTACCTTGCAAACTACATCGGGAACGGTTTCATGTGCAACGAGAGACCACGGAAATTGCACATTACTCGCATGAAACCCGAGCAAAGGCAGCCGCAATGTTGCTGATAGAAATTTTCGAATGGAAACCAAATTTAATTCTTTGAACGCGCGCGAGTACAAACAACGCGCAAGAAAGATTTAAAGAAACTTAAAAACTACTTCGAAATTGTCACAAAAGAGAAACGCTGTAGTCTTTTTGCAGGATCGTATCCGACGGATATTTGAAGGAACTATTTTGTTCGTGTTATTATTTTTTAATTTTGTTAAGTAATTAATTCAAAAAATCAACGACGAGAATTTGCGTCACTCGTGTCCAAATGCGTTGCATTCGTGACTTTTATATTGTCTACTTTGCTATACTTTTACATTAACAGCTCACTGAATTTGTCTCCTCGACAAGCTAAGTGGCATTGAACGACAGTATCTCATTTTCCATCGCTCTCTGTCCGTAATAACCTTGGCACAATGGCGCCCCTATTGACGTATCTCGCGTACAATAATAATAATGACGTCGAAGACATCCGCGGAAATTGGCGGGAATTTTCCTACACATATACATTGCGGCGGATTGTACTCAATTATCGGATCGTTCGGAAAACTCGCGAATAAAATCAGAGCGGCCATACGAACACGGTTTTTCCGGTCGAATATGCATGTAACTCTCTCCGTACAGTTTTCACGAGTTTTTTCTCGTTCAATCATATTTCCTGTCTCTGTGCCCGAGAAATGGAAAACCCTTCCCCTTTTTGAACACCCTCGCTTCCTCTCTCTCTCTCTCTCTCTCTTTCTCTTTTCGATATTTTTCTTCGCTCGAGCGGGTTTTCCGTCGCATTGAGTTCACAGCTTTTTATCGTCGTCGCTAAAAATTCTTCTTCGCGACACACAATCGCCGCGAATTTTAAATAAAACGCGTTTCTCGTTGCGTCAAATTGTGTGACGCGAGCGAGAAATACGTCGCACCTGACAAAAAAAAAAAAAAAACAAATTTCAATCTTTTACGAGCGAAATATACGACAAAATAGAGAATACATTCGAATTTGTATTATTTAACGCGGGAGGGGAAAAGAGTTTTGTGTAAAAGAGCCAACGGAAAAGCCCTCACTGACGACTGGGAAAGTTAAACACCGAGAACTACGAGAAAAGAGTGAAAGAGAGAGAGAGAGAGAGAAATGCGGACGAACTGCTGCGACTTGTCGCTGCACATTCGGATTTCCACTACTCGAGCCCGCGAGTGCAGCTCGGTCGTGCATACGCGCGCTTTTACTACTGAGAAAGAGAGACGCTCGCGCCGACGTTCTCTTTCGTCGCATTTACGATTCCTTTTTTTTCGCGACGGAGATTTTTTTCAGTTGAACATACACACGCCTTTCTTGCGCCATTTCTGTAGCTTGCAGTAATAATAATAGTAATAATAGTAGCTTGGCCGCAAAACCAACAAAGACGACACAAAACAAGCACAGACGACTTGTTACATCGCGAAAATTTAAGTGAGCTAAAAGACGAGGCTAAAAACTGCCGCTATGAAACATTTAACTTGCATAAAAATAAGATAAAAATATAAGCAGCATAAGAAAAAAAAACAGTACAATTAGATTAACTTAATCAATTAGTCTAAAGACTAGTTTAAAAATTACAAGAACAAATGTAAATGTTGTTTAAAAATTCTCAATATAATAAACAAATTTCGCGGTACACGACGAGACATGTATGTTTTGTCGATGCCAACCGTATTATCTGAATTTTGCGCATTTCTTATTGCACCAAAGCTAACACAAATTATTAAGCAACATTAATTACGACTTATCTCTCAGTACTTTGATCTATTAAAGTCTTCTTTTCCCTCGTGTTTTTGTCGTAATTAAGTTACATAGTTGTCCGGCTTTTATAAAAAGAAATAAAATAATCTGTTGTTTCTTTTGTGAAGAACGTCGTTGTTTCAACCGTCGACGACGACAACGAGTCGTTCCACTTCGTCTGCCTTTTATCTCTTTCATCGGCGACGACCGCCTTTGTTTCTTTGAAATTCGCGGGCGGAGTCGTGATTTCACGAAGAAACTCGAGGTCTTAACGATCCGAGTCGATCCGATTACACGCTATCGTGTAATTACGCAGAAGCACACTGATAGGTACGCGATATGGCAAAAGATTGTTAATCATCTGTCGCTGAATTAAATAAAACATGATCTTTGTTCGACATAAAAACATCATCTCGTATTCTTGGCAAACTTTAATTTTAATTTCAAGCTGCACGCATTCTTTTATAATTAATCTCTCAAAATTGAACAAAGTTGAAAAATAAGAAGTTTATTGTAATTACGTGGAAATTTGTCAATTTGAATATTGCGTTTCTTGCTGCAATAAACTTGGCACACGCGAAACGTGTCGAATAAACTCGAGCGCGAAGGTGAAGGAAGTCTCTTGTATTCAACTCCCGTCGTCTCGTTAAAAGTTGCTAATCAGCTAGCTGTTGCGCGCGACGAAAAAGCTTACTGTTTGTTGCTCGAGAATGAGACGCTAATGAACAACGCGGCCTCCTCGATTTATTGACGACTTGCCAATTTGTCGGGTTGAGAAAAAAAAAATAACAACACCGCTCCAATCCGCGATCTGTAGTACGGTAAAAGAAAAACAAACTGCGGCGACAAACTCTTGTCAAAAGCCACGATTAATTCACAAACAGATCGGAACGAGAGTCTTTGTTCTTCCGTTTGTAACTTCCGTTATACGACGTGTGCCGCGCGCTCGTGCCAATTAATCGGACGCGGAATTCGTTTTCACGCTCTATTAGCCGAACGCGGAGATATCCCATCTCCGCGTATCGGAATTGTCGTCGCACACATATTTTCTCTCTCTCTCTCTCTTTTTCTTTCTCACTTTGTATCTTAAAGTTCTCGAGTGCTTTCCGAGCGTTGAATAATGCGGAACTCTTAGCGAAACGCCACTTGCGGACCAATGAAACTTTTGAATGTATATATCTCCGCTACTCGAGACTTTTCCCTTGCTGATTTTAAATTATTCACACGACATTCGTGCGTTTCTGGACCTTCGTTAACTCCTTTCACGGCGACGCGTCTTGTATGATGAAACAGATTTTTAATTTTAATCTCATAAATATCGCACGATGTCGTTACTATGAGACATGGTTGAGTTTTTTCCCCATTCGCGTAAAGTTGAAAGTTTCACTTTGCAATGATTTTTTGATGAATTAATATAAATTGCGACAAGATTGAATTTCATTTATTTTATCATCACTCGCGTACAGTATGCTTGCGTGCGTGCGTGCGTGCGTGTGTGTGTACACACACATAAAATGTCTTTTTCCATCGTATTAATTGAAAGTTTAAAAAAAAAAAAAAAAAAAAAAAAAGACGAAGAATACGTAACTCAAATGAGAATTTAGTGCCCCGCATCCATTGCGGTTTGTCGTACACGTAACCTACGCCGTTTGTATATTACCGTAGAGCTGTTCGAGACGTAAAATATGTGACCGAACACGTGACTGACTCTCTTTTGAAGAATAACGTGCGTTTTCTCGGAGAAAAGTATTTATATAACGAGTTTTTCGCACCGAATGTATTCGTAGTACGTGTGCGTTGCGCGCGCGACAAAATCTCTCTAATGTACACGAAAGCACATTTTCTCATTCGAAAACCTGACGAGAATCTACTTTTGCCTTAATTATTAAAATTGGTCCGCGAATTCACCGGAAACGAAACGATCTTGTAAATTTGCACATAAGAGAGAAATGTATTTATTTTTCACGTGACCGATGCAAGCAGCTCTTGGCAGTGTTTGCTGTTTAAATTTATAATAAAAACCAAACACGCAATAAAATATAATTCCGATCGGAAATGGAAAAGGCAAACGAGAAGAGAAGCGCATTAAAAGCGACGGGGGGCGAGTAAAAAGCGCATCGTCGCGAGGCGAAGAGTTTTCGATTTTTCCAGCTCCTCTACCGGCGGCGATCGGTTTTTCATCAGAACGCGGCATTTTATACTCCGCGTATTTTATAACGAAACTTCCCGAACTTTTCATCTCGTGTTTTATACCTCGATTTGAGAGCGAGCGATCTCTCTCATTGAAAATATAAATCAACGATTTGAAATGTAAATTTCAAACGACGTTAGAGCCGCGAACTCTCTTAGAGTCTTAGATGCCGAAACTTTCGGATGCCGAGCGCTTTCGAGATTTCTAATTAAACATGCGCGCAGTCATTATTAAAGTTGGCGAAACCAAGAAAGTTCGTATGTGTGTGGCCGAACTCGAAAATGATCTACGGAGCTTTGCGAAATGTGTGTTCTCTGAAGTTCAAGAGCGAACGTCTGGGAAATAAAAACTCGGAGTTTCATAATTACGCGACGATCAACACAGAGCTCATTGCGGTAAACGCGCGTTTATCCACTTGGTGGAAAAACGCGCACGGAGAACGATTAAGACGGAGATTAAAGGTCAATCGCCGCGGTTGGAATAGGCCATTAACGATACGAGCGTCCTTAATTCTTCGCGTTTGTTTCCGTCCCGCTGAAAAGACGTACGATATCTCGCGGAATTGTTAATCCACGCGACACGCAAACACACACACACACACACATTTTAAATGCAAGCGACGAAATAAGATTTCCCGTGCAAACATACACGCGCGACGCGTGTATTGTGCCTTTTCAACGTGGAAACGGTAAAAGCAAACGCGCACAACCGACCAAACGAACATTTCCGTCGCGAAATGACTTTCGCGAGGAGCTATTGTAGTGTGTGTGGTACATTTTGCTTCTCTCTCTCTCTCTCTCTTTCTCTCCTCATATTCTCCCTGCTTTCATTCATCGTATCCGTCTTTGCGGTTCCGCTTTCGCGCGGTGTATCATCGCTCTCCGAAAATGCAACACGTGTACGCGCGTGAAAATTATTTTCACGCCCGCCAGGTGCAACAAGCGTGCACACAGCGCACGTTAATTACCACTTAATTTGTATAATCAGTTTCCGCGTTACACACACACACACACACACCTCTCTCGCGACGCGAGAAAATTTATCGTACCCAAAATTGCGCGCAACTGGTAAATTTTCGCGACAATATGTTTGCGGCGTGCGTTTTAGCTCGATTCAAAAAAGAGAAGATCCGTCGCTATTCTAGACCGGAAATAGTGAAACTAATAGTAAACCAATGTTCGAAACATCAATGTGAAATTCTCAATTTATCGCGTCATACGCGCGATTTGCTAATAGCATTTCCCGCAAACGGTTCTTGGCTCTTCGAAAATCGATGCTAATTCCGCGGGATGAAAATACGACAGGACAGAGTCTTCACCGGGTTTTTCTCTCTTTCCTTTTTTTCTTTTTTTTCGTTAACCTCATTGCCGCTCCCCGCTGTGATTTGAGCGTAAGAAGCACTTCGTCGAGTCTAGCCCCTTCGTCGCTAGTTATCCAACAAAATCCCTCGACGCAGCCGCGACAGCGTCGTCGACAAAGCTCTTTCCGTCTTTTCCTACCCGAAACACACATACACACACACACACACACGTTTTCGCTGCGCGTCTCATCACGATCAACTTTGTGTGGCGTATAAAGCGCATAAACGCTAACCCAGTCTGGCCCCGTGAAATAAGGCTCTTTTGCATGCTTATTATCGTGGAAATCAGTTTTGAAAGAAGAAAGAACGAGAGGGGAAGAAAGCAAACTCGCAAACGCGTGCCTTCTCTATATCTTCGAGTCGCGCTTGTGTGCGTCTGACGCGGACATAAGCTTACAAGACTGCTCTCACGACGGTACTTGATTATATTTTCTTTTCTTTTTTTTTTACATTATTCCATACGTATTTGCAGTTTGAGTCTAGAAAATGCTCTACAACAGTATAGAATCAACAACACTTCGAAACTGGGATGTACTAAAAATATACGAGATAACCGACCCAACGACCTGACATTTATTAAAGAAATAATTTATAGCCAAGTATTTATACATGTAAAGTATTTATATTACATCTAGAATCACAGAGAGGGGAGAACCAACGTATTTAAACTCTGATATTTAACATCTTGAAAATTCACTTAAAATAGTTGTTATGTTTAATAATTACGTATCCAATAATTTATTTCTTTATATATATAAACGTCGTCGGGACAATTAACCTTCGTCTCACGCTTCTCGATTATTTCCGCATAATTTTACCGATATATAACCGTATCGGAGATCATTCTCGCGGCTCTACGACAAAAGCGACACGTGGGAGCGCAATGCAACGGCTATACACCTGCGTTGACGAGCAACGTCACAACGCAAGTGCAGGTAGTTACACCGCTAGCTATATTCGGGCCGAATTATTTTAGTAACAAAAATCGATGGTTAGCGCGGCTATTAAAACGCACACGGGTCAACCCTTCGGGAATGAAGCCACGTTTTGCCGGTGAGTCGTGATATAAGCCTGTGATATAAGCGGTCACACGTTGGTGAAAATAATTGCGTCGCTGAATGAGCGTCCGCTCTCTCGGATGAATATTCCCCGCCGGAACGTTCCGCGTCGTCTTATTTCGCTTTTCACCATCGCGTCCCGGAGAGAAGTGCGCGAGAAGAAAATTAACCATTGCACGGAAGACACTTGAATACATAATCCGGACTTCTTTCGGCTTCTTTTTTCTGTCCGGTTTATTAACTCGTGAGTAGACGCGCGACGACATGAAAAATGATTCCCTCTCCGATCGCACGAACGGTATTTATTGCAAACGCACGAAATAAACGTTCAAATGAAAGAGCACCGGGCACAACAAAGCGAGAGAGAGAGAGAGAGAGAGAACCGGAACTCTCGAATCTAATAGGAATCGAAAAAGAAAACGCGTCTCGTTTGGAAAAATAAGAAAAAAAATTTGAAAGAGAAAATTCTTACTTCAGAAATTTATACATGGGTAGTACAAAGTGCATTATTATATTTTTATGTATGAGAACCTTGATCGCGCGCGACGATCTGATGTATCTAGGTCGTTTTCGTGACTCCGTAGATCCGATGTCGATGATCGAGTGTGATTGATCGAGTAACGTCATTGTTACTCGTGAGAGATATGTTCTGGTTTCCCAGCAATCACGCAAAAATAACGAGTCGGGCGATAGCACACCGTTTGAACAGTATTTTTATATTTCTTATTAAAAAATTGCTTTTGTTTCGAGAAATTTTTATATAATTGTCTTTCAGACTTGTGTCATTCCCTTTCTCTCTCTCTCTTTTTTTCCCTCTTCTCTATTTTTACATGTTTTATTACGAGGAGACAGACGATGAAGATGCACCTTTTGCGCATTGACATAAAAATTCTATTTTTTCTCTCGCGTTCTATCGTCTCGTTTCTTGTTGCTCCTCTGCATTTCGCGTCTTTCAATATTCACGTCGCGGAAAGACGAACGACAGCAGTAGCCAACGTCCGTTTCTCATTTCTGGCAACGGCAATGTCGCGCGCGTTTTGCCCATCCGTCTTTATTTTTCGCGCCGACTCCCTCGCTACGTTTCTGCCGCAAATAAACGGGCAGCTGGGCGATATCACGAATTGTCGCGATTCTCTTTTCGCGTTTCCGGTCAATTAAGCGAATGGATACATCCATCTCGCTGTTACACGCGCGCTGTTAACGCAATTTCACGCGCGCGCGCGCGCGCGCTACAAACAGACACTCGGACGATCTTTGATCGCCGAGTGATCGCAGTCGAGTGTTATCGAACAAACAGAATGGCATTGAATACAAACCGCGTCAAACGTGTTGTTAATAATCGCGTGGTGCTATAATGACGCGTGGAAACTGTCGCTCTGTTAAAATTATTTCGTCGCGCTTTTTTTGCTTTATTTTATTCGTCAAGAGGAATTTTGCGCATAATTTTGTTGTAATTAATATTATTAATATTATTATTCATTTATTTTATACGTATATATACATGTATAAAATACATGTGCCAATTATTAATATAGTGAGCGCGAAAATGGCACCGTTATATATTTCATTAATATGGTGAAATAAAATTCGACGATATAACGCTCGTCTGTACTTTTCGCTGGGCTTTTACCGATTACTTGGGTCGACCGAAGGGAATAAAGTGCATAAATATAGCACTGTCACGCTATCGTTATCGCTGCTGTCAGCAGTCTGCAGTTTCTTATTTCGGCATATTTTCTGTGCCTGCCTAACGTCTCACGACGTTTTACACGAGAGAGAATCTCATAAATCATTCATGAAATCTCGCTATCGATGCAATTATTCGATATCCCCGGGTATCAATGTAACAATATAATATATCTCGCGCGCGATATATTTGTTTCGACGCAAATATATATTGAAAAACGTATCCGGTGATACCTATGACTTACATATCCGCAAAAGAAGGCGGATAACACAAAGAGCTGAATATTATTCGCGATAATTAATTTACTCGCGACGGAAATTCATTTTGGTGGATTTTCGCGTTTTTCGGAAAATTCTATATGATATCGAATATACATGTCGTTATTATCTGCACGGACGGAAGAGCGAACTCCCCTTTTCCGCGACGTGAAAGATAGATGAAACGAGAGAATGAATCCAAGGGAAAAAATATATATATATATATATCACCGCGCACCATTTATGTAACATCGCTAACAATGTATCCATTCTCGCTGATCCCCCTTGTTTTTTGGAATGTCTATAAATTTGAATGACATCTTAAAAGCTCCACTCTTGGTTTTTTTTTTTTTTTTTTTTAATTTCTGGTCTGATTTTGTTTCGATGTTTCACATCGTTATTCAGTGCATATTCTATTGTCTATTTCAATCCTTTCTTTCGTGTTGTTATTTATTTAAAAAACACACGCGCGTATGTATGTATACGTAATAATCGCGCGCCGAAAACATCAAAATTTTATTGCTACTCTCGACCGAGTAGAAATAAATGTAGTTTCAAGTGACGTTCGGCCGATAGATTCGGGAGCACAAAAAAACAAAGTAATATGGTTTCAAGAGCCTCTCTTTTCCAGTTTCGTTATTCGAAAGTAATTCGTGAAAATGCATTTTGCGCCAAGTATTGTAAAGCGCGCGCGCGTGTATATATACAAACAGCAAAATTTTGCAAGCGCATTCGCGGATTAGCAAAATGATTATCGGGCCGGTAAATCCCGAGGATTCGCACACAGAAAACTGGTATGTTACAAATTAGAATAATTATCGGGATGTGAGTGCATCGGGTAATGGATTCATTTCGCGCCGAAACGTAAACGCGATATTAGCCCTAATACATATTTCGCGCGTTAAACATACAGAGAGAGGAAACACGAACCACCGCTCTCTCTCTCTTTCTGCATTAATTTATTATAACTACGAGTTGCACCAATTTAATAAAGTAAATACATTAAAGCTAGAGCAAGAACGAAAAGAACGTAATATAAAAAAAAAGAAAATTATTTATCTGTGCGCTCTCTTTATGTTCGGATTATAATTTTCAAAACTACCGGCACAGAAAATTCTCTTATAAAGGAGAGATAAAAATTAAGAAACTTTTGTTGTCCCCGGAGTTAATTAAACACTAATTACAGCGAGCGAATATCGCGAAACAAACCGGGTTTTCTGCGAAAACCTTTACCTGAACTTAGTCCGATACTCCATGTTGTAATTTTGCGAGAGAGAAAAATTACTGGCTAATAAGTCTCGCGTGCGTACATATATAAAAAATGATTGATATGGTTTGCCGCGCTCTTCGTGTACCGAAAGAAGGAGCGCGCACATTCCATCACGAACTTTATTTACATTAAGTAACTGTATATCACCAGTATTACCATGAAAGCATAAGGTTTTGTTTCTTTTATATATATATATTTTGCACGTAAAGAGAAAGAGTAGTAAAAAAACAGAATTACTGAAAAAAAAAAAAAAAGAAAAAAAACTCGGATTACAATAATAGGTACTGTCGACGTTTACAAATCCGAACGATCGAATCGAGATTATAATAACGCATCAAAATCCGTCCCGACAAACATCGAAATCCGCTCTAATTAGACTCCCGATTCTCTGTTTGCCGGCTATTTCCGAACAACGCGTCTCTCGTTTCGGACATTTCGCGTCCGCTTTGTGCCGCGCGACCGTTAATAAATAGATGGGAACCAGTCACCGGATATTGCAACCATATACTTGGCGCACTCCAATCGTTTCTCGCAACGATGTGTATTGATTACAACGGACAGGTTAAGCAGCAAGCGCGCTGTTATTCGCGCCAATGCCGTTTGCAGTACTGATAATCACAAAGGACATTATATTTAAACATGTAATATACATGGTGATGTTTTTTTATGTTGTGTGCAAATACGATTTTCTTGTCCGTTGGAAAAAATTAAAAATGTAATTAAAAATGTGATTAAACATGGAAATTATAATGCGAATAAAATCGCGAAAATATTGTGATGTTTCTCTCTCTGTCTCTCTCTGTCTCTAACACATCCTTAGTGAAAATAATTTCTCTACAACGCAATCTGTCTGTATGATGATATATGATTCACACAATTTTTTTTATAAGAAACACTAAAATTGTCCACAAATGAATGTTGCCAATAGACATAATAAATTATATTCACAGCTTATTACACAATTTTGTGTTGTGTAACTTTCGAAAAACGTGCTAAGAATTGGATTTTCGCATAGGGAAGCTGTAGACAGATAACGTAGACGTAAGAAACAATTTTCCTGAACTTTTTTAGTCCGCACTCGTAAAAACTTGTATTCTTACGGTAAAAAGTTACGACGAAAGAATGGAAGTAACGAAAAAGTATACGCAATTACGAAAAACTACGTTGAGGAATTACGATCTTTCCACGAGGACTAAATACAGTCCTCGAACTTCTTACGGTATGTTGAAAATTTTTACAAAATAAGCGGTATGTCAAAATATAAACGCACCTCAAACGCGAAATAAATTAACGTACGATAAAAACTACAAAGTTTTACAACAACAAAAAAATTTAAATACAAAGAAATATGAATGTGTCGAAAGTTATTTGTATGACGCGAAAAATATGAAATATTCTTTTTCGAGTGCACTGAAAGATATATTTGTTAAATAAATTCATGTGTCCGCGACGTACAAATTCATATGTTTGTCGTACACAATAATGTTTAATAGAGAAATACTAAAGATGAAAAATTGTATTTTCCTATAAATATATAAAATGTATAAAATAACTGGTTTGACGTAATAATTTATTTTGATACACTGTTTATTTGGTAAAAATGCCGTGAGTTTTAAAAACTGTATTTAGAAAGACATAATTTTTTTAAACTTTCAATTTTTTGTTGCGCGTACTTTTTTTTTTTTTTCTACAATTTGTACAATTTTACATTGATTTGTTAAGAAAATGCGATCTTGTTCCAAATCGCCAAAAACAGTTTGTAAAAAGTTATCAAGTGATCGCAGAGAAAACCTATAGATTGTTGTTGTAGTAAGTTTGATATTTATGTACGTATTTTTCGCGTGGTTAGTCGTCAATATACATTTTCACTTAGAGATTTTTCGAAAGTAACTTTCAGAGAATGATGAAGATATCTTCAACGAAAGTTTATGACGCGAGTGTGGTAGCGGTAAACAACGATGTTCGTTACAGCAACATTCAGCTGTAATTCTGCAGCAAACACGTACCCTATTTCGAAAGGACAGATGTAGATCAAGATCTACGCGGCTGGCATACGTATGTCGGAATTATGCGGAAATGTACGGATTTTCAGCTTCGCGTAACATTGATTAATTAATTTCGTGCAACTCACTTTTGCCGTGTTTGTTACGCGAAATGCAACGTGTGTGCAAGCAAACTCGATAGCTAATTAACACCGAATCGGCAGCTTAATCGTACGTTGCACCCACGCGAAAAACCATTCACATCGAACATTATAGTTTATCCGATTATCACATCCGTTATGTTGTCGACCAATCCAAGAGCATTTCAGACGAACAAAAAACACACTTTCTTGCAACTTCAACACATCTATTAAATAGTCCCACTGACTAGACCCAAGTATTAAAACAAAAACATATATTTTTAAAATACTTAAAACATTGAAAATTATTATGTTTCATATTTACATATCTAAATAATTATTTTTTTAATAAACGTGAAGTCATTAGTACACGTGTCGGGTCATTGGAACAGTTAATTTTTTTATTGAAACAAATTATATTGTACGAAAAGGAAAGTTTGCTGAGTAACATACGTGCTTTATTTTAGATGGATAATCCTTCGGATAGAGGAACAGAGCTCCGATGAGATGAACGGCCGAGAAAATGATGCCGGCTATGCAGGCGTGTCTGAGTCGAATCGGCAGAAGCGCGTAGGCCATGTATATGAAGAAACAGACTACCAAAGCGGCGGCAAGAGGTCCGCCGGTCCGGAATTCCTGCTGTTTGGCGGACGGGGAGTCGCGGCCCACCTCGAACAGCGGCGCCAGGTGGATGCTCAGGGTCACCTGCAGAGCCAACAAAGTGACCAGCACGGCGCCGCTAACACCGGCCAGCCATATCTCGTTCATGCCCGGTCTGGAGATGGCCGCCACCAGAACTGAAAAGAAGAAACCATTCTCGTCGTTCGCTCTTTCGTACGAATCTCTCTCCTAGCTTGCGTCTCAGAAAAGAAAATCCCTCGTGGGATTCGCGAAGAAGTTGAGAAGCATCAATTCACCCGTGTGATTCACATCGGATTTTCCCGGATAATCAACGTTTCATTTATTTAAGTTTCCAATTTATATTTTTCCGATAAGACGTATAAAATTAATTGGAATGCGAGAAAAATCTCTTACCGGCGTAAATAACGATGCAGGCCACCAGCGTGACAGCGAGACAAAGATTTTCGGGTCTTTGTAGCAGCGTGAAGAGCGAGTGTTTGCTGGTCAGCGTCAGTTTCACGATAAGTAGTAGGCCCAATGCGAGCGCCAGACCGGTTAATAGACCGAGCACGTGTGTCATGTTACTCTGATTCATGTGCAAGAAGTAGCGTTGGTATAGCATTTCGACCTGGAAAAAAAAACATACACACACACACACGACCAAAATTGTCGTGTCTATTTTCGGCAAAATAAGTCGAGAACTACGCGTCATGTGACACGGATGAAATGCGCGAACGAGAGAATTGTATACAAAATAAAATTGCGTTCGTGCGAGAAAGAGATAGAAAAAAAAAACGTATATAAAAAATACAAAAACACATGACAGACAGATATCAAAGAGTCTTGTGTTGCAAAATTTTAATTTAAATTTGTTGTTATACTCGTGCAAACCGATCGGCGTGAAACTGAAACGTTAAAACAGCGAGAGGACACGATGTTCAATCAAGCGGAGGAAAAGCGGATCAAAAGAATCGGAAAGAATACGCGCACGTGTATGTCGCGTAAATATTCGCGAGATGAAGGCAGTTGCGTCAGATTGTTAATAGTGGCCGTTAGTCGTTAAAAAATATTCGAACGAAATATCCAATTTGCGTATTGACTTATACACGTGTTGTCACGTATCTATACAAGGTGTTTAAAAAATCAAAATAAAATATGTTAGGGGATTTTATGTTTCAAAATGAGGACAAATAAATGCTTGACATTTTTCTTTCTTTTCATTTTTATTATAATTTATGCAAAAAAAAATACAGCTGGTATTTTGTTTTTTTTATTAGAAAATATAAGATCTGTATAGACATGAAAAATAGTCATTTTGAGCTTCTTTTCTAATAAGGTAAGACAAAATACCAGTTGGTTATTTTTGCACAAATTATAACAAAAATTAAATTAAAAGTACAAAAAAAAAAGATCTCTTTAAAATATTTTATCCTTTTTTTTTTTAAACTTCGTACATGTCTACATACCGGAATCGGGCAACTCGACAATGTTCGTGCAAAAAATATACGCGACCGCGGAATATCTCACAAAAAAAAAATTAATTATTATGCCGGTCGATGTGTTACCAATTGGTTTTCCGCATTCGTTCATTCAGAGATGAATACGCGTGGGTATGCTAGTAAAATGCACACCTGTCTAGATCGCATCACGCTAATTGCATCGCGAGGATATGTGCACGGGTACAATCGACCGTGCAAAAGCGAAAATTTGTTTTCGTTATATTTTTGGAAGTTACGTGAAATAAAACAATTTTTTTTCTACCCGGTAAAAAATCCTGCTCGCTGCGTGTATTTACAGTCGTGTGTATTTCTTGGAACACGTTGTGCGCGACCGACGGCATTTAATATTAAAATTAATTACAGATTTCCGACTATATGTATTTTTATTTTATTTTGTTTCGTAACTATCTCAATTTATTTGTTACCTGATTTATTTGTCAACTAATTGTTTCACTTAAAATTTTGATTCGCGAGCGTGCACGCGGTATTACATTTTTTACCTTATTACATTTTTTATAGAGCGAGAGTCTCGTCTCTCGTACTCTACTTTCCACGATTTTCACGTACGGATATGACAGCCGGTTCGTAATATTCAAATATTACAAGTGTTTGGAATAAGAGAAGAATTGTTCTCTTTAAATATTTCGCGAAGAGTGCGTTTCGCAAAGAGAAAGACAAGAGAGAGAGAGAAAGATACGAACATATACGGGAAATCCGGAAACGATATACGAAATATACGTGTCATAACGATATCTATTTGCGACGGGCTCGCTCGCAGACGTATTACATTACCGCGTCGGATTTTACGATAACACACACATCGCGCCGATGGTTACATCCGGCGGCGGTTGCTGCAATTTGTATGTATCACTTGTACGGAGAGACGACGAAGATTTCCCACGTCTGCCGAAAATAGAACTTAATCAAGTTCCCCGAGTCAAACAAACGTCAGACCGTGAGAGAAAAATACCGGATTGAATTTTTAGTTTTTTTTTTTTTTTTTTTTAATGTACGTGCACACGCGCGCGTGCAGTACACGACGGGTATACCGCCGCCTTAGTATATTTCCGATTTATCTTTCCGCAATGCAGCGGCGCATTCGAAAGATGCATATTACATATTCCCTCCAGACACTTCAATAATGTCCATATTTTCTCTCCCTCTTTCGTTGCAGAACCCGTAATTCCCCGAGATATCAGATGAATACAAATGTCAACTCAAATTACAGTTGTATCAGTCAAAGTGTAATTTTTCGCATTTTTTTCTATCTTTTTTATTCTCTCCAACTTTCTTACTCTCCATCTCGTTAAGAGTTAGTCGAGAATTTTCGTTTTTTTTTTTTTAACGTCGGTTATTTAAGGTATATTATTCGCGGAGACAATTTACTCGCGCGGTTATTACTTACTGTAACGCGTTATGACGCGCACGCGGTCGTGGATAATGTAATAAATTGCGGGGGAGCGAACGCGCAAGTGAGAGACACTCTCGCTGAATAATGTCGGGGGCGGAAACTCTGGGGTTGGCTTTTAAATTGTGAAAAAAAAAAAAAATACACACTGAGTTTCATTAAATCCAATTCGACAAAGGCGGAACTCACACACACACATATACACATACACACAAGAAAAAAGAACATCGAGAGGGAAAAGCGCGCGAGAATAGATAACAGTCGCAGGTTTGCTCAATCAATAGATAGCCGGTTACAGCTCTCGATTTTTCTCTCACCGGTCTCCGCAGAGTTGGTGCGCGCGCGCGCGAGAGAGAGAGAGAGAGAGAGGGTTGACCTTATCGGTGTTTCGAATGATATTACTGTCATCGGGTGCGCAATCGGACTGGGTGGTTCGGCAGCCCGTTCGTGGGAGGAGTTAT
Organism: Pseudomyrmex pallidus; assembly: GCA_014825455.1. Taxonomy (NCBI): domain Eukaryota; kingdom Metazoa; phylum Arthropoda; class Insecta; order Hymenoptera; family Formicidae; genus Pseudomyrmex; species Pseudomyrmex pallidus. The sequence goes on along the minus strand of QVNV01025639.1, from coordinate 95,992 downwards.
CATCGGTAGTCATAACAATTCGACAAAAGGTCTCGCGGCGCTTTGTCATCGCGACTCGTTTTTAATATTTTAATCTTCCGCTGTGCGAAAAACACGCGCGCGGAAACACACACGGCGGCAATATGCCGGTTCTATATATCGTTTCTGATGTAACGCGCGCGAGCAGCGATTATCGAGCGACACGTTTGCGTCTGTTATCGCTACGTCAAAAAAAAAAAAAAAAAATCAAGGATTACGTAATGAGCGATCGATGCGCAACACGCGCGTGTACCGTGATCGCGAATCAATATTTAAAGAACACATCGCACGAGAGAATCTCAGTCGGAAAGAAAAGTCACAAAGGGAAAAATATCAACAAAATGCTGACAAACGCCTCAACGACGCGCGCCTTATAAAGGCATATATACAACGAACGTAGTGAACGGAACGAAAGAAAACACGTTCTCCGCTCTCGCACACGGTAAAACGAGACTCGAATCCCATTAAACTGTCGTATTGACGTATTCTATAACGTTAAAAAGAAAGAGAATGTTCGTCCCACGAAAATCTGTGACGTAAATCGCGAACGTGAAAAATTGGTACATGGTGGCAGTTTAATTCTCCGTTAAGGCGTCTCTTATAAATGTCTCATTCGCGGATTTATTAAAGAAATAATTATATTAGACATGTAAATATTGATCGTAACAATTATCGACGTTTTAAGAATTTTTTTAAGGATATATTTTTATTTGCTGGTTTCTGTAACTTTACGTGAATAATCATTTCTCTTTAATTACTTTTTGCGTGCGAATTTATTTCGAAATTTTTGTGGCTGTAGTCTCGAACTTTCAGCCCGCGAAAAAATAAAAAATCGTCCTGCCTGAAGAACACGACAAAAAGCGCGCCGTATAGAGCGAGAAATCTGTCGAAAGTCAAACTAACCACACACGACTAATCGAACGATACAGAAAACGTACAAACCTCCGGGAACGAAAAAGCCGCTCTCTCTTTTGAATCGAAGATCGGGGATGTTTCTCTGTCTTTCGCCTCGGCTCTTTGAGCCGTGTCGAGATTTCCGAGCTACGACTTCCGTGCGCAATCTCGGCGCGATTCACCGCATTTCGAGTTCTCGCGATTGTGATGAACCCGGGAACGATTTTCGACGGAGTGACGAATATATTAAACGGATTAAAGAGCTCCGCTCTCGGGAGAACGCGCCCGTAACGTCGGAATAAATTTACTTAAGTCTCAAACCGACGCAACCGAGTGCGAACAAAGTCACCTCTTCTTCGATCATAATTAATACAGGTCGGGAACATCAGGAGGGACCTTCGTTATGAGCGATTTCATTATTAACACCCGGGAGATTTTAATGACCGTAAATAAGAATCCTGTCTACGTTTCTGACATTATTAATGTTTTCATTCAAGTCGTCCGGTACTTTCACTCAGCAGAGAATTTCAAAAAAAAAAAAAAAAAAAAAAAAAAAAACCACAGAGAAAGGTCAGAGGATGGAGATTTAAATTTTTAACGCCACACTTGCGGTCCCGCGTGTAGTAATAATAAAAGCACAACTAACGCTTCGATGGAAACCTCGCATTGTCGCGAAAAACGGCAATTATCTGCGACATACAAATAACGAAATAAATAAATTACGTGTAATCGAGGGTTGATATCGTTCGCGGTCGGAATGAAAAAGAACGGAGAACAATAATTAACTTCTATTATGCGGCGAAATATGAATAATTACGCACGTGTGACCGTGAGATATTCCCAGGCGTGATGCATAATTTTCGTCGAGAATTTCCTTCATTTGCATACATTTGTGTGAGCGCCGCGCTCTGTCGAGTTTCGAAGAAACTAACTTTATTCGAGCGAGAACTTGTATATATTACACGTATACGTTTATATTATGTGCGCGGTTTTAATGTTACTTTTTTTTTTTCATATTATTAACAACTCAATTAAGCGCGTTGCGTTAATCAATTTACGCGCGCGCGATACTGTTTATTATCGCAAAATTCACGTCCACTGTAACGATATAAAACGTCGAATTTTACGCGACTAGCACACATATGCGAATCGACGTGCGGAAAACGCTTCCGCTCGTTCGGGCGGAAGAATGACAGCGAATCGACGAAAACGTCGTCGTCGTCGTCATCGTCGTCGTCGTCGTGATGCGTCGTCGGCGGGAATATCGTTCAAGCGAACGCAATCAAATCGATGCGTGTCGGCGCGCGAGAGACACCCATGGGACTTTCGTTCCTTCAACTCCCGATCTACGGTATACACAATGCAGGTCGTTCCCGCGGGAATCGCGTTAACCGAACGAATCGACGAGCCGTTTTTCGATCGTACCCCGTCGTCATGGTTTTACAACAGTCACGAATCAACTCTCTTTCTCTCGGAATCCATTAATCTTCTTGTTCTGAGAAATAATTCTGAAAAAATCGCGCAGATTGAAAACAGCCAATAAGAACACAGAATCTTAGTATATTTGTCAACAATTTGTAAAATTGTTAAATCTAACAAAACAGAATGCAGAGATGAGAGAAATAACGGATATACAATTTCTCTCAGAGTAAACAACACAGTTAATAAATTAATATTCTCATATATCCGCGTGAAAAATTCTAAAGTCGCGGCCAATGAACAATTTAATTATATATCGAGTCAATTGCCTTCACATTAGGTCAAGAAAAGAAATGTGAAATCGTAAAACCCCTATTAACCTATTTTTTTTTAAAGAAAATCGTAACTGTAATAAATTTATGACAACTCGTGCGTTAAAAGTGCGCGCAACGCTAAAAGAGTCTTTGAACGTTATTTTGCATTACCTTATAACTTCGTGTATAAATGCGCAGTTTCCTTATCTTCAATATATGATAATGTTATGTAATATTTAATTTTTATAAAAGCCACATCTCTCTGCTTGAGCAAACCGATTCGGCTTTTAAGCGCGCAAAGTGCATTACGTCGACAAAGGGAAGAAGTGAAACGGAACGTTCTTTGGCCGCGCGTGCGGTGTATTCGCATGTTCGAGCGTAAAATAACATCGGAATTATTACAGTGCTAGCTTTTGTCGAGAGCGCGCGCACTCTCTGCGTTTGACGGGCGAGACATTTCGATATACATATTTCTATTTCTCTGTAGGGGGTGGATAAAGGGCTGGGCTAACACGTTAACCGCGTCGTTCATGCCGCAACAACCCCCAGGATTGGCGCGCGGCCCCAGTAGACACCGCGAATGCTCTGTATCTTCGTTCCGATGTGTGTTTCTGTTTTGCGTCGACAAAACCGACAATTCAACCGCAAAACGCGACGCAGCGCGATGTGACACACATTCGTGGTTTATACGAGAGAAAGAGAGAGAGAGCGAGAGCGAGAGAATTTGTCGTTTATGTCGAATTCGTGTCACCGATTGAAGGGAGAACGACAGAAGTGGGAGAACTACAAGACGCGAAGGCTTTGGTGAAAGTTTCGGATGGTAAAACTGTTAGAGATCTAAGTAAACGTGGGAAATTTCAAGTTGTGAGATGTGTAGAGTTTCGGAGGTCGAAACTTGTTGCGCGATTTTGCGCTTAAGCTTCTTCTCTTCTTTTTCTTCTCATCTCTTCCCTCTCCCTCTCCCTCTCTCTCTCTCTCTTTCTGTCGTTTCTCTGTCTCTCTTTTTCAACCGGTCTGACCGAGTTCGCGAACTTTCCCGTGACGCGTGTATTACCCTATATAACACTTCTATAACATGGCACACACGTCAATTAACGGCGCCGACGTGTTTCGTTCGGTCGCGCGTGCCTCCGCATAACGAACTTAAATTAATCCCCAATAGCGCCGTCGATTTGCAAGAGCTCGGAGAAAGAAATGTCACCGAATTGAGACGAGCTGTCGAGATGATCTTCAGTTTTTTTCCTCGAGCTCGTTTCTAAGAGAGAGAAAGAGAGAAAAGAAGTATCGCTTTTCTCTTTTTCTTTTGTTACAAATCTTACGACACAAAGATTATTAAAAAGATTATTAAAACGAGATACGCGAGGGGCAGTAAGAAATTATGCTCCTTATTGCGAAAAATAGAAATTAGAATTCATTGCGTAGCAAACAACATGAAGAACCAACAATAGTTTGTTTATTCGACAGATTGTCAATATGAACAACGTGCCGAGCAAGTTTCATCAATTTAGTGAAACGGAAATTTAATTAAATTTAATTATTTCCAATTACCAATGCATCTTTTTTTTAGCGACGTTACGTTTAAACTTCGAGCTAAACTCCGCATTTCTCAAAGCAGAGTTATAGAAACGACATGTGTGTGCGCGGAGAGAAGAGTGAATCAACCTTACGTATGATCAGACACACGAATCTTATGGGCAGAAAGCGGTCGATCGTTTCCACTTTGACGCAGATAGCTCTTCGAGTTTACATTGAATTCATTCAATATTTAACCGCGCTAACCTGGCAGTCGGCGTAATTAATGCAGGCGTCCGGTTCTCTCGTTAGATAACCCGCGATTCATTACTGAACCGATAAAGGAAGAAAAAACGAGGGGGAAAAAAAAAAGAAAGGAGGAATGGAAAAAGCGCTTTTCTCTTTCGCGCGCGATCAATTAATTTCCCCTTACCTGGAGATTCTTGAAGCGATGGGAGGCGCATAACGAGCTCAGAAACCCGCTCAGGGCGCATTTCCGCGTGCGCTGCGTGATGTCCGCGTTCGTCGCGGCCTCCATCGTGGAATCCTTCTCCATTGTCGGCGCCATGCCAACCTCCGAGCCTCTGGCCACCTGCGAACACATTCGAAATATATCGATAATAATAAGAACGAGAGGGACATTTAATAGATGTGATCCCGAATGACCGAACATTTATCGAAGAAATAATTAATAGATGTATCAACCATTTTCTCAATGTTTCATGTTTCAATTTATATTTTTAATTATTCTAGTTTTAATACAGATTTTTTAATTATTTCTAACATATATACAAATATATTTTGTTATAATTAGTTCCTTAATAAATGTTCTGCCAGTGACACATGTCCGATTATTGGAACAGTTACATTATATTATATATCGGGTCGAGAGAGAGAAAGAGAGTAGTTTTCGGACCGCGCAATATAAGCCGGTTGGAAACCCAGCTTTTTAATCTTTGAAAAAGCACTCAAAAAAAAAAAAATAGAACTACTCAAATATTACAGAATGCAAGTTTGGTGTGTGCGCGCCGGAAGTCAAAGTAAATATTTAATTTTTGTAAAATCATCATCACGCGTTCACGTTTTAGCTAATTCTAGAATAGTGCGTGCAGCACACAGTTGCGCTATATTGTAATATTTCCACCGCGCAAATACAGCATACGGTGCATAAATGTGATTTAACGAAAGGCACACACGGCATAGTCGGCCGGACGTGTGTGTGTTTGCCTGTAATATGATAATCGTTGCCGCAGCCTCCCCGCGTGAATGTTTGCACGTTGGCCGCGCGCAGTTTCCGGAACGATAATTCCGAGCTTATTTCGAGAGGGATAATCGTGAGAAGGAGATGCGCGCGAAACAAGACGCGCCTGATATTGAAAATTATTATCTACGTTTGTTTGTTCGGTCGTGCTTCTCGATATTTTCCTCTCTCCGTCTCTCCTCTTTCGCAACAAAATGTGTCGTCGTTACAATACGTTCGAGCGATTTTTATCGATTTATAAAAACTCGCTCGACCGTTTCATCACGTGAAATTAATTTCGGTCGAGGTAAGCCAGCAGCATGTGAATTTTCGACACGGTAAATAATAAAAACCCCCAATCTGCAAAAGCGCGCTCGACGCAGCAGCAGCAGCAGCAGCGAAACGCGAGTAGAAAAAAAAAAATCAAACGCGACCGAAGTTTCATATCGACGAAAATGCGCTCGGCGTTTCGTTCGTTTATTGGCAAAGTCCAATAGCGGAACATCGTGCGAATACCACCCCCGTTTGCCGCGTAATGCACCCGCGTCGCGCCTCCATCTTGAAAATTGAGCAGACGCATCAAAGGGAAAAAGGGATCTGATAAAGTGGTTTCGCCTTTCCGCGTCGTTTCCCGCTTCGCCATTTCCTCGTTTTGTTCGGCGATTCGTACTCCAACCTTGATGGAGTCTCGGCCGCGCGGTAATGGAGAAACGTGATGCGCGTGCAGCGGAAATATCCGAACGTCTGGTATCGCTCTGTATACGAACACGTAGCCGGGGTCTCATTATTAATAAAGTACTTTTTACCTCGGAGATATACTGGAAATTTTACCCGATCTTTTGCGGTATAACGAGAAAACGCGAGCGCGTTTTACTTCGATATATAATGGATTGAGAGAGCTTTAATATCTACGGATAATAATAACAGATCTAGAGAGATCTCGAAATATCATCGAGGCGGCGATACATCCGATACTTCGTTTGCGGAAACAACATAAAATTCTTACGTGTGTGTATAATTACATTAACATCTTCTTTTACACGGTGGTTTGAAGCACTTAACCACTTTGAAAGATAGAACGTGTTATTTGCAAAAAGTAGGACTTGTAAAACAATTAGATAAAATTATAAAATCACCAAAAACTTAACAGTTGAAAATTTTTCTAACTATAAAATTAATGAAGTTTGCTGTCTCGAAAGGGTTAGTTGCGCAAGTCGGAGAAGATCTTACGACCTGAATTTGAAGACGCGCGTCTTGTTAGCGATCTTCGTACGAATAAGCGTGTTAGAGCAAACGTCTTAACTCAGTAATAAATAAAGCGACGATGACTCACCGTGATGATTGAAGGACGCGGCGCGCCGGTGAAGTGCTCGATCACCTCCCAATTGGACTTTTTGATGGGCGGGGTGTGAGGCGTCTTCGGCGTGTTCGGCGTGTGCGGTTGCGAGGACGGGGTGGAAGATTTCGAACCCGACTGATCGAATAGTAATTCGACGCGGGGTTTGCCGCCGTTACTGCTGGTGCTCACGTGTTGTCTCAGGCTAGCCCATCTCCTGGTGGTCTTGGGTGCTCCCACGCCACTCGCTCTGGGCCCGACATCGCTCTGACAATGAACGAAGAGAAGAAAAAAACGATTGAGTCATACAATTGAGAAAATTTGTCTCTAGTTGACGACCTACAGTGACTTAAACGAAACCTATTCTGATAGATGAAACCAAATTACTTTCAGCGATAATATCCTGGTCTGTTTTGCAAAGAATACACGGATAAGAGTTGTAAAGTGAAATTTGCAGTTATGATGAGATCACTGCTTGAATTTATCAATAGTTACGCTCATTAGATGCATTGAGACTCGAAAGTGCTGACGTAAAAATGTTGTTATTGTCAAAAAATAAATTTTTTTTGTAAGAAACTAATTAACTTCGTGTCTGTCAAGAACTTTGTATTTATCCGCGAATGAGTAAAATAAAGTGATGTTACGGACACTGAAGTCGGCGCGCGTTGTCGAACTATTGTCTCGTAAACAGCAAACCGCGTCAGCTGTCAGAGATTTCAACGTGGTCATCGTCCATATACGTGGTCGCGTCGTCGCGCTTGTCGGCCGTGATAACGCGCGACGTGAGCCGTCGATGCGGAAAGGCAGCTTTCGCGAAAGCGGGGCTCACTTTTTCGGGATCGATAAGCGACTCCGAACGAACGAGCGTGCGAGCGGACGCTCGCGGGGGATTGAAATCATGGCCCGTAAACGAGCCGCATCGTGTTTTTCACGCTACAGCGGAGCGGAAATCTTTTCTCGCGATCTTCTCCAATACGCGTTCGCACTTTACGCCGCGAACTCTTGTTGTGCACGCCGAGCGACCGGAAACAACGGATGCGCGTAATTCTCGTATACGTGTAGTTGCACACAAACAAGCTCTCGTAACTGTAAACAGTTGTCTTACACACGCGCGCGCAAACAAACAGCGGAGGCGCAGCTTGAGTGCACGCGCATTCGTTCAACCGGCATTAATGCCTCGATATTCGATTTAATCAGAGTCCAATTAAAAACCATACACGCGTTTGGACATATCCGCGCTGCGCGCGGGTACTGCACTGTTTTTAACGGTATTTTAAGTTAAACTCTACGAAATACAAAATAAAAATACACCAAGCGTTTAATCCAAAACGATAAAAATAATTTCCAATTAAAAAGCTGACACTCGTCTGGACTTGTCGCGCGTGAAACTGCACTTTTTTAACGATCTCTCAAGCTACACTTTACACGAGATGTGCGAAAAAATCCAGATCCAGTGTCTAATTGAAAGCACGGAAGCAACGCCTAGATCTCTCGACTGCTAAGTATTTACGTCAATTAGCGACGTTACAAACAAAAACAAAAAAAAAAAAAAGAGAAAAAATACTTAGCGCTTACCCGGAGATCCCAGTACATTTCTCCTCATGTACAAAACTATATATACCCGCTTCTTAAATGCTTAGCGTGTTGTATTCCGCGCCGGAGCTTGACATACAAAACGATAAAACGCGCTAATGGACGTTCGGTGTCCCTTGATGAAACGCGTTGAAATTTCAAGCACTCGGAACGTTCGGTCGTGTCGTGTGTCTTTTCGCATTCTTCGTTGACGTGTCCCTAACATATGCGCGTGCAATGTGTGTTTCGCGAGTTTCGTTGATAACATACCACCTGGCACATTGTGTTCTCGCGCGCGGATATATCTGCGATACGTAATGACTATGAGTTACGCGTCGGATTAATAATCTTTCATTCTCTTGATCGTTTCGTATTATATATATACATATATAAAAAAACATTTCTCAATTTTATTAAAACACACACATGTAATTTAATCTCGCGACGACAATTAAAAGACGCTCTATTGGAATGTTTACGATTTGCGTTCTCGCGTTAATTAAAAACAATGATATAATTTTATTTGTGTATATTTTTGTTTCCTGAAATTAATGTGTTCGCACAATATATTTTATCGTGTTCTAAAAATTTATTCTTGCAGAAGAGCCATTATTCGCCGTCACACACGTTGCGGTATATATTCTGTGCATTATATATTTTAAACAGTGTAACTGATTGCGCGTGTGTGTGTGGGTGTGTGTATATATATATATATATATAATATTGCGGTACGTTATTATGTACAAAATAATTTTGCTTCTTCGAATACGTATCAGTGTTAATATTGATGCAAAATAATAATAATAATAATAATAATAACAACAAACTTTATTATGAATGCGCATATGGAATGATTAAATTATCTTTATGTCAATCCGTAATTATCGTTACCGGGAGACGTACGTATACGCGATAAAAACCAATTACGTCCGCCCTAATAATGCATGAATATATTCGTTCAATTTGCTCTTTCATAACTGATATTTTTCGTTCCACGAGGTGAAACTGCTCGTTTCTTTTTTCTTTTTTTTTTTTTTTTGCGGACATATGCCACAGAACCACGCGAGTGTTTAGTTTCAACGAAAAAATAAAAACCCAGTTATGAATAATACATGCAAGGACATGCATCCTTTGTGCATTGCGATCTTTACCTTTTTCCCGCGCGAAACCTACGAAAGCACGGGGGACATGCGGTTAAAATTACAAAGTACACGAAAAACACACCGCGAGAATACATACGGAAATTACGTATTAGTGAAATTTATGCATGTATAAATATGTTACGTGAGATAAATAAATGCAAAATGTAAAGTATTAAAAATTGAAAATTATCTCACCAAGAGAATTTCAATTCAATTACATGTATGTACAGAATATAAGCGAATTAGCTGTAGCATCTTTCCGACGACTGATATTTAACGATTTTTTTTATAATTATTTTACTTTTTATTTGACGTTATAATAGGATTAATTTGAATTTTTTTGTGGCAATATATTATCTTATTAAAGTTTTTTTTTTAGTATATTCGGTATATTCTTGAGAAAACAAAGTTGACAGGTCTGTCGAAGTGTCATTGGGTGTTTTACTTTATGTGTGTAATAAAATTCACACATTCAAATATATATGTATAATACATCTAATTATTATAATAATACATGACGTCAGCTTTAATGTCATTTTACGCATGCGTACACAAGCTCTCTTCGTGATGTATAAAAAGTATATAATTCCCGACGGAGCGATTACCTCGTAAGCCCTTCGACTCCCGCGAAGACTGAGCCTGTGGCTCCATTCTCGTTTCGGGAAGTCCATGCCGTATTTCTCCATGTCACCGGTCTTCTCGAGAGTACTGGAAAGTCCTCCGGGACTCTACTGCAGTGTGTCGCTCTGTCTCTTTCTCTTTCTCTGTCTCTCTCTCTCTCTCTCTCTCTTTCCCTCTCCGTTATTTCATGTTTCGCCTACGTAAAGAGAAAATTTGTTATACTGAGATATCTTTCATCTTGCGTCTCGCTTTTAGCAACGCGGCTAATTAAAATAAAGTGCTCTGATTACGCATTAAATTATTCAATACTCGATATATATATATATATATATACGCGCCTAACGTTCGAGATAATAACGTTGTGAATTTTATAATTTCGCATGCGAAGATCTTGGATCTTCTTTCGACTTTTTGCGAGAAAATATTTCTTCCAAATTCTTCTCCCGCGCGGTGTATGTGGCATTAATAAAGTTAAAAAAAAAAAAAAAACCAAAAACTGAATATACACACTCCTCAAAGTGTAAATTCACCACTCGTGTGTGAGATTTAATTCGAGCAGTTTGTTACACGTAACAAAGACGCGTTCCCACCGGCCTATTTTATCACTCTAATTTGGAAATGTTCGAGTTACTACAACTTGGATTGGATTAATAATTCGATTAATATTCAACGCATACATATATACGGAGCGGCATATAATTTCTGGCAGACAGCGCGCGCGGTATAGACGCGGATAAAACGCCTAACCGGAACACGTTGTTCCTCGGGGCGAATTTACTCTCGCGTCTCTTCGATTTTGGCATTAAAACACGCAGAGCTCGCGATGTCTGGATCGCGTGATCCAGACAGAAATAATCTTCATCGGGCGAATCAGGTTCTTTCAATATATCGCGCGAGAAAAATCTGCAAACCGCGCAATTATTTTCGTCGCGAGAGAATTCTTCTTATGCGATCGTCCGCGGTAATCGGCGGAAAATCCATAATGTACCGCGCCCCTTCGCCACTGAACATAAATTATTTGTCTAGCGTGCACCGGGACGTAGGACTACGTGATTATGTTTGCCCACGCGTACCGCTCTCTCTCTCTCTCTCTCTCTCTCTCTCTCTACGTTCGTCAGTAACGAAGTAATTGTTAATAGGCACTGGACAATAGCTGCCACGGTATTATATTATGAAGCGGAGGCGGAAAGCGCACTCCGTCCCGAGATCGATGATGGACGAAAGTAATTTGCCGCGTAAACTCGCAAAATTGCAGGCGATCGGCGGGATATATCGTTTATTCCGACTAGTTTGTTTATATTTCCTTTTCCCTTAATGTTTGCAAAGCGCGCGCGCACTTATACAGAAAATTCTCTCCCTCATCAGAATTCGAACCGTCTCGCACTTGATTGCTTAATTATCTTATGTTTGACGTTCATAATAATGCATACATTTCAAGATACTAAATGTTGTAATTTATTTAACGTGTTTATTAAATATTTCCTCTCCTGTTCTCTTACTTAATTGGAGCGTCGTGCGAATTTATCACAGAAATTTAGCCTCGCACGAATTTTACACAAATTACCGATAAGCACTTCTTATTTCTCCAACGCGGTGCGCTTACATTATCGATCTTTCTCGCACAAATGTTTTTTTCTTATTTTTTTTTTTTTAACATTTTATCTCCAGTACGTAGAGATTAAAATCTCGCGTTGTGTTCTGCGACCTACGGGACAACCTACGGGACAACATGTAGATTAAATAAATATAAACACGCGCGCGAACGAGGAGAAATTAAAGCTCCTTTCCGCGCGCGCGTGTGTATATAGAAGTCATTACGGACAATTTGTAAAGCGGCATTACTTTATGATTAAAACGACGAATTAATTAATCATTAAAGTCGTCGCGCTAACGTGTCGCCGACGACGTTGTTAAATCGAGGCTATAACTCCGGCTCGCCCGTCGCCTGCCGGTCAGCCTCGTTAACGACGTGACACACTAATTGAGCTCGTGAATAATAATTATGATTGGTCGCGCGCTGGAGACGCGTCAACTTGCATCACTGTGTCTTGGTATGTTAATTCGTTCGCTCGATGATGTGTTGCGACGCACGGGATACAGAAGATCTCGCGTAATGTTTTTCTTATCGCGGTCTCTCGTCCGCTCTTTATTTAACGGATCGGCGAAAAAATCTCTACGGAATAAATTATCGTGTGTGCAAACGCGCGCGCACTTTACACTTCCACACGGGAGAGGGGCTATATCACATCGATCGTTTCGATCACCAGTTAATACCTCGACACAGTGACATAGTTTTTTTTATCTCTCGGAATGCACACACACATACATACACACACGAGATACACGTTATTGTTTCACCGCGTAAATTAATATCTTCGCACGCAATGACGTCTCCGTGTGTTTACGACGGCGTAAATTCTTCATTCGACGTTGCTTTTTAATTTCGCAGCGGAGTGACAAAGCACTTCCTATTTTTTTTTTTTTTTTTTTTACAGCGAAGTAAGTACAACATGAAATTGTTTTTTATTCTTACGGAGAACACTAGAATAACAACAGAGTACCTTGTGTGTGATTGTTCAAATTTAATATATATGTATAGATGTGTGCGTGCATTTCCGTACGTTACAAGTGGAAAAAAGCGTGCGAAAAACACCTCCCCTCGTGTGTGAACAGAAAAACCGGCACAAATTTCTCAACAGATTTATCTCGGACAAACCTTACGAAATATTGTCACGTTATTTAGATCAAAGATCAGGTAAAAACAATATGTGTATCGGAAATTTACGTCCCTTCATTGATGAATTATAAATTGGATGTGCATTGTAACGGCAAGTGTGCGCTTTGGTAAAGAGAATATGAAAGGGGATGAAAATAAAAAGAATTCAAGAATCTCGTTAAACATCGCGTCACGCAATTGCGATTTGTTAACGACAGGACACGAGACTCTCGCTACTTCGCGCTTAATGAAGGAAAAACGCGTGTGTGTTCGAGTAATTTACAACAAGATGAAATATATCGCGAACAATGATAATCGCGTGCTATCTACACTTGTTACTTTTGTTCCCTCGAGGAGCAGCAATTTATGACCGAGAGGAGCGTTACGTTACATACGTAATTACAAATTTGCACTGTAAGGACGCACGGTTGCGAAAGCGGGACGGACGCGGTCAAACGATATGTGTGTGTATATATAGATGCCCGTTCTAATTGGCTTCTAATCAAAGTAACGAGCAACAAGCTTGCGGAAACACGAAACATTTCGCGTGTCACGTAGCTCCCGAAATTCTGATCTTAATAACACGCGCGCGCACGACGGAAAGCGTTCGTCTCTTCTCTCCTATCTAATCGATGTGTTTTCAACCCTTTGTCTAACGATACACGATGCTCTCAACGATGATATTCCCGACAATAAATAACTTGATTTTATATCTACACGCGGAAGTTCGAAAGGCGAAATCGAGACGCGAAATTAGAATACAAAAACCGCGCGCTTATTACACAATCGCGTGCGAGAGATCGAGCGGAAACTCGGCCGGACTTTCGTGTAGCGTGTGTGGTTGTTAGCGCGGCGCAACTCACGTTACACACAGGTAACGTACGTGGAAGACAAGCGTAGGAAATATTTAAATTGTACGTTCGCGAGATCGAATGGCGAGGCGCAAACTTGTGTCTTCGAGATATCATTTTCTTTAAAATGATATCTAGAACAAGACCTAGTTTTATCGACCCGTCAATTTGACGGATAATGTTTTTTTGAAAGAAAAAAAACAGTTTTATTCGTTATTAATGTTAATTTTCTTTGTATTTACATAACTAGCAAAATCAGCTTTCAGCTACAAAGATTTTTAATATTTCACACTTATTTTTCCCGTGTTAAAAAACTGCTCGGAACGTTTTTGTAATTTAAAATATTATTAAGAAATCCGTCACTTTGACGAATTTGATTGTTCTAGTGTGAAATATTAACAATGTTGTAATTAAGAAACAAATTTGTTGCGCGAACATCAGTCTTGATCGTCGTGATGATTTTTTACTTTTTTTTAATTTTTTTTTTGACCTTGTTACAACAGCCTGAAGATAAATGTACACGCGATTGGATATCATTATCCGATAAAAGAAACGCGTAACACTCGGAATGATCCGGCTTTGACAGTTCCCAAATGAGTTCTGTCTGGTTTTCTGTTTCTCTCTCTCTCTCTCTCTCTCTCTCTCTCTCTCTCTCTCTCTCTCTCTCTTTCTTTCTTTCTCTCTCTCGTATCGTCTAATGAAATTCTACAATTCTCCATTGCAAATGCGTGTAAGTGTGTGTGTGTGTGCATGCGCACGAATAATTCGAGAGTATCAATGCCCAACGAAGATAACGAGTTATTCGATAAAACTTTAATACGATTTTGCGTGTATATATCTGTGAATTATTTCTCAGATTATATATATATAATTTTTTTTTTATTTATAGATTGTACGTGTATACGTGTGAGATTTTATTTTACTCGCATGTGTGTGCGCGATGCATATGCACGTGTCGTGTCGAAAAGTTTTTCTATAGGCGAGCGGAAGTGAAGTTTTAAACGCGCAATATTTCTCGGGAATATTTCTCCGGTGAAACCCGATAAATTTCCATTTAGACGTGTTTAGATGCGGGACCGTGAGCGCGACACAATATATATAATCCCATAATGATTTCGGTATATATGGTACGCAATAAAAGAAATTTTACTCGAAGTAATTCTCGCTCGCGCAGAGAGCGGAAAAATGCGCGATTAAACTCGATTGCGTAAATGGCGACTATATATTGATGGCAATTTGCTTAAATTTAGAGTTGGATAAAAAAAAAATATCACAAATTCTATACGTTGCGTCAGGACTCGCTATCGCGAGCTCTGCATTTAAATTTCCATTTTCTCTCTCTCTCTTTTTCTCTCTCTCTGTCGTTACGGCATAAACATGGAATAAAGACCGAAAAGAAAAAAAAATGCGATGCAAATAATAGTTCCCTCGCGACATCGGCGAGTAATTAATTAATGAAAGTGTCTATTAAAGTCGATTAAAACTTTCAACTTTCTTACGATCTATTACAACGAGATCAATTTCCTTCAAACGTTTTAATGGAATTGTCGTGTTTTAAAACTTTGCGAGTTGTCTAGACTCGTTTGTTCTTTACTTTCGTAATTTTTTTTCTTTTTTTTTTTGTCTTATAGCGCCATTCTTTTATTTCTTTTTCAAAAACTAGCTGCCAAACGATACAAGTCATTTAAATCGAAAACGAGCTGCGTCTGTTAAAGAAACACGATTGTACGATTTTCGCAGAATTTACAATTGTTTTTACATTATCTATAATTCACGCAAAAGAAAAAACGGATGCTTAAAGCGCAGTCTAATTCGTCTAGTTCTCAGAAGTTTCTACGGCGCGTGGACCATCAATTTCCGCGTGTCGGAAAAGCCTAATGTCTTCGAACGAGCTTCACTTAGAGTTCGCTCTGGCAACTCTCGCCGAAAGAGCAAATGCGAGGAAAACGGGACAGAGGAAGTGAAGTTTGCGCCGGCACTTCAAACGAACAATCCAAACTTGCGCGCCGTAATCGATAACACGCGGATTTACGGAGTGAACGAACCCGCGGTCGCGCGAGACTAAGTATCCGAAGTTATAAATAAATGTCGCGCGTGTGTGTTGTACACACGTTGAGAGGATCGATCTCCGCTCTAAAATGACACATTCCGAAGGTTTCATTCTGAATTTCACCGAACGAGAGTTCCATTCAGTCGCGCGCGCGCGCGCGCGCGAGCGGCAGAAAAATAGAAGTACAGCGAAATATCAAAAAATCCCGAATCGCGCAGTCGATGCACGCAGTAGTGAGGCGAGTTAACGTCGTCTGTTCGCACACACGTCGGTCGATCACAAATCGACAATCGCGAAAAACGCTCGAAAATCACAGTTTCGATACACGCACGAGAGAGAATTGATTGGCAGCGTCAACGTGAGGTAGAAAATTGATCGGTTCGCAAAAATTCGCAGGAGTTTCGCGCGATAAGCTTTCGCCGCGCGTATTATTATTCGCAATTGAACAAGACGACAATACGCGCGCGTGCAATTTTCAATATACAAATTTATCGAGAAAAATTTGAGAGAAAATTGTCTCGCTTTATTTATATCAATTGTGCGTGTGTATGGGAGCATTCTGAACGCACTTTGAAATTAGTCTCATTGCGAGCGCTCCATTTGACTGAAACGCGATTCCTGATTGCCAATTTATAGTTACCGCGGCTATCTATTAATTGCGGCACTGCTGATCGCGAGATTGAAATACTGTTGATTCCATCACTATTGCAAATTTCTAATGTAATTTCGATCGCGGCAGGAGGGGACAAATCACGCATACACACACACGATGCGGTGTTGCAGCTGATTGCGCTCACAATCCCGCGATAAAAATCCGACTTTGACGGGGGCTTCGAGTCGAACGACGGTGCCGGAAGCTTCGAAGAAAAAGGAAGCGAACTCCCTTCCGCTTTATAATGCTATCAGCCGCGAGCGTAAACAGCTCAAAAATCGGCGATTTCACGCTAATCGGATACTTCTGCCCATTACGTCGGAAAATCGCGTTAGCGTTAACCCACTTTGGTAAACGCACGGCGGTAGGCTCCCCACGCCACTTCCGCTTCGTAAAAATAATAACACACACACATACACATACATACTTATCATCCTTGTACAATTAAGAGAGAATTAACGGAGGATTTCGCATTGTAAAGCGATAGAAATTGCATACGGTAAGTGTCAATGACCGGACAAGTATCATCGATCGGACTTTGTTAAAGAAATAATTACAGCATATTATTTACATGTACAAAAGTTAGAAAAAATATAATAATTAAAAATATATCTTCAAAAATATTGAGAATTTTTCTGATTATTATTGTACGTATCTGATAATTACTTCTTTAATAAAATGTCCGGCCATTAATACATGTCCGGACATTACCTTATTGTCTTTCTCCGTGACCATGTCGAAGAGACCGTGCGAGAAACTCGATTGTTTCTCGAGTAAGAGACGGAATCGCTCGCCGCGGCTCTTGCGAGGTTTAATCCGGATTTCCAATGCAGCGCTGGTTTTCTGAAAACTACGAGCCTCAGAGAATCCGCGCACTTAGCTTGAATACTAAGCAGAGAATATATGAAACTCTCTCTCTCTCTCTCTCTCTCTCTCGTGTTCCCGGCATGGTCGAGTTCGCGCGGAACGCTTTTGTCGCACACGAGATCGCGAGTTTAAGACCCATTGCCGGTGCACATGCGAGACCCCCGCGGTAATCAGCCAATCGAGAGCATACGCGTACTTACACAAGCATACATACACACACACACACACGTACAAAAGTATACAAGTAGACAATAAAGAGAAGAGAAGAGTGCTCCTTTATTTCATATTCCGTTCTCGTGACCTTATTCGGGATCAACCATTGGGAGTACACACCGCTGGACGCGAGGCGTGTTATTAATAATTGGGGCTTGATTAATCGAAATGATCGCTATATACCCGCCGCGTGTTCGCATGAACCGTACATTTCACGTTATCGGCCGCGACGTGTGTCTGTGCGTGTTAATTACATTCATTTTCGAGCGAAACGTTTAATGGAATATTGTTATTACAAAATGAGAACGCGTTTCTATATCAGTACTCGCACGAATTACTATTATTATTATTATTATTATTATTATTAAACAGAATTTAGCTTTTGATTGCGGTCGTCGATAAAAGTTCAATTTGCAAGAAGTATAGTTCTTTTTCGCGCAAAATGCGCAATATTAACAATAATTGATCGTTTAGAGAGACTCTGAAAAACCGTGATAGCTTTTGAAAATTTTTATATAAAACAAATAATTCGCGATTGTGAAATTTCTACAGGTTACGTAACGGCATGCGCGCGCTCGAGACATGCAACAGACGAATTATCTACATAGAATTAACGGAAACTGATCCCGAACTCGCCGTCTTTCCGACGCCGCCGTGCGCTGTGCGCCGCACGCGACGGACGCTATTTTAAACCCCCCGGGCTTTTGCTTTTGCAAAGTATTACACAGACCCGACCGACTTGCAAAAATTTCAGTATCCATCCGGTGCGATTGCGGCGAGCATCGAAGTGTAATTTGTTGACCCGATAAATCAGAATCGAGCGCGCGGCATAGAAATCGCTTGTTCCGCTTGATTGCTGCCCGATTCGGATATCATCTGATTCGTTATTCCGCATCGAGGTTTGAGAGAGAGAGAGAGAGAGAGAGAGAGAGAGAGAACACAAAAGAGAACAAAAACAACATCGCAATAGGCATTAATGGATACCGTCGGTAATGCTTATTTTTCGCGATCGATAGGGAAATCGAGAGGCGGTGATTAATGCGGGCAAGGTCTTTGGAGCCGCGTACGAGGACGTGATTTTGCTGACAGAAGCAAAAGCAAAATGCGCGAGAGAATTTGTCGCGTAGAAAAGTTTTATCATTTTAATTGTTTTTTGATTGTTGTCGAAGAAAAAAACCTAGCCCGTTATTATACGTCGACGAATAGAAATTTTAACGAGAAAATGCAACAGGGAATCGCAAGATCCACGGAGCAAGAACTTTTTATTGTCCGAGGTGCGCGAGCGCCATCAGCAAGTTTTACGACGCGTATATATAACGCACTGTATGTGTATTATATGTCGCATTTGCCATTTTACCGCGCGCACTTGATTATTGTGGCGAAGGTTTAGTGTTAATTAAAATCCGGACGTTAACAATAATAATTAATTGATCGACGTGACATTCCGGGTCACGCTCCATTTGTCGCAATTATGACGCGTGTGTTTCGCACGTGAAAATCGCGCAACTGGCAAATCGGAGATTGATGCAACGCCCCCGCGTTGTGCCTGCCTTCGCATAATTTCGTATTTAATTATAACTCGATTGTAAGACCTGTGAGATCTGTGTCTTGCGACGCCAGTATTGATTTTCGCAAAATAAACATCGTATGTAAGTTTAACAATATTTTTCTTTCTCTCTCTACTCAAATATTTTGTGTGTCAAAATATTTTACACTTAAAGATGCACTTTATGAAAATTATTTAGTTATAAAGTATATTATTTAATTAACAAGTTAATTATTTTTAATAATAAATACGTGTTCATACTACAATTGCAAAATAACTACTTGCTTGAAGTAATTTAAAGTTTTAAGTTTTAAATTGCTAAAAGAGATAGAGAGATAAATTAATTTTGATTTATTTTATTAGCGTAATAAG
The DNA here is from genome assembly GCA_014825455.1 of Pseudomyrmex pallidus. Classification (NCBI taxonomy): domain Eukaryota; kingdom Metazoa; phylum Arthropoda; class Insecta; order Hymenoptera; family Formicidae; genus Pseudomyrmex; species Pseudomyrmex pallidus. The sequence goes on along the minus strand of QVNV01025639.1, from coordinate 76,657 downwards.
ACACGCTGTTCGCTGTGTGTGCTCAAATAAATTGCCGATCCGATCGCTCAGTTTCTCACGCACAACGTACATTATAAACCGTGTGGCAGAGTGGAAAAAATTTTGTTTCTCTGAAAAGAGGAAAAATTACACCGGACTTGATCGTACGATACGTATACGCAACTTCGCGAACGCGGAAGTAGATTAAACGATTCGAGCGAGTCACGCGAAACCGATTACACGACGATAAGGTAATTATTACGCCGGCGCGTGTTCTGTTTATTTGTTTACTGATATCGGGGGTAGATCCGACAAGGGTTTCCTATTCGACGTGCGATAACAGTAGTAGAACGGAAACAACACGCGCGATTTTGCTGACTCGTGCGCGCGCGATTTTGTATTTACCTACCCCGATCCTGTTTTATTGAACATCTCCGGGGAGAGTTGAAATATGATCAAACGCAGAAAATTAAATTTCTCTCCCGCGAAGGGAGAAATTGATGCACCGGGCATCAAAAGTCGAAGGGAAAAAACCTGAGATCGCTCTCAAATCAGAAGTGTTTTTTGTTTCTCACAATGTAAAGTGAAATAAAACCTTCGGAAAAAAAAACACGCGCACAACACGTCGCCGCGACGAGTATTATTGTACGTGGTTTGAATTGTTGCCTCTGTTATTTCACACTGCTTATATCGGTCACGTAGTGTGTTTCTCTCCGCGCGCGCAAATAATTATGGTGTTTCGATCTGCGAGATCCGACGACGGAGACGTGGCTGCGCGTATCTGCACGCGGAATCTCGAGGAGGTTGTCAAACGGGACGAATATGGCTTTTGCGCCATACCTCTCTCTCTCTCGTTTAGGGTAGACGTGACTATTCTTTAAACGCGGAAGTCGCGATACGCGATAAGACTGTTCGCTCTAAGGAAGATTAACGAGCGCCAGCTTCTCTGCAGGCCCTTCCTTCCCTTCCCCGCCTCGTTCGTTTTATCGCTGTTTTCGATCGCGAGATTAGTTAACGCTAACGTTTACGCTCCGTTTAGCAACAGTAGAATGTTGTGTGTAACGCGGTAATGTAAATTCATCGATGCGAAATTTCCGTAAAAATCGTCGATAAACGCAAAAAGACACATATACACATCGCGTAATTACGCAGAGCGTTAGTTAGAAATTAATTACACCCTCTCTACGCGCACGAATATTCGATTGTAATACACACCATCGATGGTCGCGCGCCTTATGTACTTTGATTTCTTATACACAAAATTCGAACCGAAAACACAAAACAACGTATTTTAATTGCTGTTTGCGACTGCGATGTTCTCTCGTTACGCGCGTAATCAGCGGTGAAATTGGCATAGCTAATTTTACGCGAGAAAATGGAGAAAATTTCGATCTCTCTCTCTCTCTCTTTGCCGATAAGGTACATGGTTTTAAATTTGCGTGTTGCTAAAACGTAAATAATTAACAACTTGTATTATCCAATTAAAATGCGTTCACTTCGCTTGAGAATATCTCGACACGCGTAAACAATAATAATTCACTATTTCACAAATCACCCGAGTGATTATAGATTTATTTCCGCTTGTTAGTATATTATTATTATTATTATTGTTGTTGTTGTTATTATTATTATTATCTCCCGACGCGATGATACCTAATAATTCGACTATGATACTCGAGCATCTCTTCCCCCGTCATTAATATTCGCCAGATTGATATGCACGTGCAACTGAAACGTGTATAATCCGCATCTCGCGGATATATTCCGCCGCGATTTAATTCCCGACGTTTATTAAACGCGTGTGCGGCTCCTCTTTCTTTAGCGTCGCTCATTTAAATCGCGTATCGCTTATTTGAACAACACGAGTGCGAGTGCAGAATCGCGCACAACCTCGTCCGATCAACATCCGACTATACTACTGACTCCCTTGACGGCGGGATGTCAGGCTGTATTTTTTTTTTTATGAAAGATTTATTTCTTTATTGAGATTTTTTTATTTCTTCGTCGCGAAATAAAAAGTTTTACGAACTCTTCCTCTTTTACCATCTGACCTTTTTTTATTATTCACAAAATTTAGTAAGTAAAATATAAAAATAAAAAAAAATATATATAAATGCTAATATAAAATAAATACTGTACAAATAACTAATATAATTTTACTAAAACAAAGTAAATAAATATGGAAATAAAATAATCGAAACGTTTTTACTGTCGTCGAATTAATTGATGTGCCCATCGATGGACTGCTGCTCTATATACATGTATTCAACCTCATCTTATTGTTCTATATATTCATTGCTTTCGTGTTAAAGATCAAGTTGTCAAATACAATAATAACAATAATATGTATAATATAAGATCAACTTGTCGTGTTTAGCACAATACCTATACGACCGAAACCTATACGACCGAAACTAAACTATCTATCGTTCCCTAGTTATTATATTTGTAATTTGCGGAACGCACATAACGCTGTAACAATCCCCATCTATCTAGTTGATTTATCTGGAAAGGGTGATCAAAACCGCGTTTTCACAGAGAGCTCGTATCAATGTGATCGTGGGTGGCGATCGGAATAGTATGTAAAACGGTAGTGTAACGAGCTCGTGTGTAAGTTGAGCATATATATGTAGAGCCACGAGAGAGAGTGTTACAAGAACAAACATCGGCCGAGCGCGAGAGAGACCCTGAGAAGGTACGAGGGTGAAACGGTCAATCACGCGCGGGACAACACAATTGCGGAGGACGAAAATGACCAAGATGAAGTCCGGCACTTCAATCCGTGTGTTTCATTTCGATTTGCGTGATCTCTCTCTCTCTCTCTCTCTCTCGCACGCTGAAATTTCGGTTGAACGATAACGCAATCTCTTCGACGACGAGATACAACGACGCGAAGTGCGCGTGTGTTGTGTTGGAATTTCTAAACGACGCGTAAAGATGCTGCAATTAATTCTTAAACGTGAACACACGTATGTAGGATTGTGTGTCCACGCAGAATTTGAACACTCGTCTTGTTTCAAGGAAATCACCTCTATTTAAAACACACACAAAATAAATGGAAATGGAATTGGAACTGTCTCTACAAAGCGCTACACGTCGAATTCGCAGTACAATTTAGTATTTAGAAACGCACACGCGAATTATATAGCGTTTCAAAGCGGTCACCGTGTCCGGAACCTTCAATTGAGCCTGAGAGAGACTTGAGTTTCACACGGCAAGTCTCTCCCAACTCGATATTCTGTGTCCTGAAGAGGCGAGTAGCTTGGCGACAGGACAGAGTGACACAGTAGTATACACGTATATCCCAACACACAATAAGCGGAAGTTAGCGCGCGCGAGGACCACTTCAGATACGACCGATGCAGGGCACAGTCCGGGAGCCCTCGACGTCCAATTTCGTGCGTTCAAAAACTTTTGCTAACACCGTCTGACATTTCGTGTATATTATTCTGTCTAGACAACAAACGTTCTGTACATAGCAAAGTTGGTCTCTAACAGGAAATTGGATTTTTTCGAAGAGAAAAGTCCTCTAATAAATCCTTTCTCTCTACCTCTATCTATCTCTCCCTCTTGTTTGGTTTGTAAAATAAATATGTGGTATTTACGGGAAGGGAGTTTAATCGAATTTCTGTTTAATTGTACAGGATATTGCACAAAATGTGAATTAATGAAATTACTTATAACGTGTATCGAGAGAACGATCTATTCTGTGCGAAAATCAATTTGTGTGTTTTTTTTTTTATTCTATTTGAAATTCTCTCAAAACAAATTTTAATATATATTTTTTAGTTTTTAACTACAACGCACGTAATGAAATATTTAATATCAAGTTATAAAATATTCTGGAATTATAAGACTGTCGATTTATTATAAAACAGGTCACTTGTTTCAAAGGAATGTATATATACATTGTTAATTTTTTTTCTCGAGTTGAAAGAATTTCAACCGACTGCGCTCTCTCTCTCTCTCTCTTTCTCTCTCTTTCTCTCTCTCCCTCTCCCTCTCTCTCTCTCCCCTCTTTCACTTACTCACTGTCTCCATTGTAAGTAGAATAAACGAACTAGTTATCACACAGGATAAATTGTTTCTTTGTGGGGCTATCAGCCAAATTGCTTTACCGTCGCTGTTTGTCACCGCGCATCCACGTACCGTGGCTTTCATATGTATTCGCGCGGGCGAGAACATTAAACTTGACAGTAGAACTCGTTGCGCGTTCTTACTTCGCTTCACATTCGATCTCGACACGTTTACTTGACGTTGTACACTTGTCGGTTTTTATAAGCGATAGTGAATCAGCCAGGGAACGGATATAGCAATCAAATGATTTCTTTTTTTTTGTACTTCAACATTTTGCAATCCTCGCTGACATAGTTTCGACGAAAATGAAACAACAAGCGCTCACGCACGCGAGTTTCGAATCGTTAAATAGTTTAAAATATATACGAACTGTGTATCTGCCGCTCTGTTATCCCTGTGGAGTGAGTCGCAGTTTTCATTCCCGTCGTACAAAGTTCCAAAGTAGTAGGGGAAACTTTAATGGAATTCAGCACTGCGCGCGCGTGTCTTTGCCTTACCCGATAAACTGAAAAAACGTTCGCTAAATCCCCCCGGAATTTCACCGCAAGTCACATCAAGTAAAAGTAATTAAAAGATCCTCGACATATTTCTTCCAAACGCGATAATAAATTTATTTATTTATTTATTTTTTTTATATTTGCGAAACACGAAAATCAAATTTTCCTCTCAATGTGGGTAATATTTAATGTATACGCGCGCAATCATATCTGTATGTGTTTATTGCCTTCAAAGAGTGACGTAAAACGTAAATATTTTAGCACGTTGTTTGAGCAAAACGAGCTTTGCTTGACTCGAAAATTGTGTCTATTTTTTGTTCGTTTTTTCAAAAACATGTGTTTACATTTTCAGAGAACTTCTAACGACTAAAATTACACATAGGAAAGAGAATAATAATTTCAACGTGAAAACTCTGTTACTCACGTTGCGACATCGATGACGACGATGCGGTGGTCGTACAGGAGAGCTCCTCTCCTCTTCTCAGATTTTTCCCGGGAACATTCCACGATTGTCGAGCGAGTCGTTGTCCCTCATAAAACGCTTCGATTCTCCTCAAGCCCGGCGGATAGCATAGTTTCTCCTCCTCTCGAATCCGCGAGCAATGAGAACGACGTCCGCGAAAGATGTCCTTGTCTTGTTATCAGCAGGGCGCGCGCGGGGATGGCACATTTAAGTCGCGCAGTGAAAAAAACGACTCGTCGAATTACGACATCGCGCCCCGAGGCGAACCCGACGCTCCATCCCGTCGGAAGATCGCCCGAGACTGTTCATATCGTCGATTCGTGAAAAGCAGCTTTGGCGCGTTCCATATCGCGCGACAACAAGATTCGATCGAGTTGACGCGATATTATCGAAAGAGTATTATCGAAGAGCGAATTATTTCTTCTTCGTGCTCGTCTTCCTCTCTTGCAACGAACCCGCGGTTAAATGTTTTACCTTTCTAATATTTCCTCCTCTTCTTAGTTCTGTTGTTCGTTGAGTCTCGCAAAAGTGCGGCAGATATACGTAAGCGAAAAAAAAAAGATGACTCTTCTTTGACGCTCTTGTGTTTCGCGATTATGCGATAAACGACGATGTTACGTGCGATGTTGTGCATACGAAAAATTTCGCATTTGTTGAAGACCGTCGAGAGCCGCTCGCGATTTTACTCGCCGTGATATTATATAGCGGGAAACTTTCACCTTCCCTTGGTTTGTTATTTTGTAGTTTTTTTTTTCTGCGCAGGTAAAAGTGTCTAATTTCCATCTGAAACTTTTAATTCCAACTGCACGGCTGCCCGACACCGTTTCATCCTCGCCGAGTTTTCTTCTTTTCCTTGATTCTCAATTTTTATTCGAAATTTATCTTATTTTCAAAACTCACGTTACACGCGAAAGTTCTTATTAGGCTCGAAATTGCCTCCTGAATTTGCACATTGCTTTCTTCCTGCTTTTTCTCTCCTTGTAATTTCTTATTATAGTTTTATATCCTATTTTCCTTCCGAGATATTAGCGTGCGCAATTCGAAGCTCGTGCGAGTCGATGCGGCCACTCGATACCAGCAGCCTCGACGCTGCTCCCCTTTGGGTTGGATTTTGAATTCAATCGACGACAAGATCGATCTCGATTATCGGTTTCCCTCCTTGCGAAGTGTTCTCGATACACGCTCTTAATGCTCGCTGTGCGCGTTCCCCTTAATGCTCTTAACGCGCGCAGTCACGGAAGTGCGTATACCCGGAGCGTCGTATATGTGCCCGATTATCTTCCCAAAGCGCGCGCGAGTTACCGAGTATGATCACAAGATCGCGAGATTACGGCTGGATCAAAAGCGTCTTCCTTCACACGAGCGATCCCGTCTTCTATCTTTTTTTCCAAGATACTTGATCCGACGATTTCGCGATTCACTCTTCTCGAGCAAGATCAAGATCCCTCTCTACCGCAAGTATTCACTGGAAAATCTCGCGATCGATTAGTTCTGGAGAATCGATCGCGGATCGAGCGAGTTCAATAAAATTCGGCGACACTCGCGACACACACACGCGCGCTGTGTTCAGGTTTCTTCTCGAGGACCGGCGTCAAGGAACAATGAACTCTCGATTCTTCGAAACACACACGAGAGAGCGCACTCCGTTTTCGCGGTGACTTCGTGTCAGGGTTCATCGACTCTCTCTCTCTCTCTCTCTCTCTCTCTCTCTCTCTCTCTCTCTCTCTCTCTCTCTCTCTTTCTCTTTCTCTTCCCGACGCGGGATTATAATACGCGAACACACGATATACTTTACCACACGAATGCCGCGCGCCGACTGAACGTGGTCTAAAGTTGACTGACGACGACAACGACGCCGCGCGCACTACTGCTGCTCCTAACTTAACGCCGATTTCCGTAGTCACGTGACGCGCGACTGCCCTGCTGACGCCGAGCCGGGGGGAGGGCCTTCTCTCACCTGTCGTCCATCCCAGAAAGCAGCCTTCAACACAATCAATATATATTGTCGATATTTCATCGCCGACTTTACACACTTTTCAACAAATACAAAACGCGCATCGTGTGATTTTCGAACTTGCGTTCGCGATTAAAGAACGAAGCTTTCCCCGCGATTTCAAGTTTTTATTAACGCAGCTTTTAGTAGTAACGCAGCTGTTTGTTTTGGAGATACTGTGTAATTAATATTAAATATTAAAGAAGAGAGAAAAAACGAGAGAGAGGAAGAGGAATAAGCTTGTGACGCAATACGGTTTACATACACACGGAAAGCCATTTCTTTTGGAACAGAGATTTGCTTTTCTCACGAATTAAAATCTTAAATGTTTATTAATAAAAATGGACTTCGCGTGTTACGCAAAAGCAACTTTCGCACGGGGGTAAAAAATTGTAATCGAAATATTTGTTTTTCATTCAAGTACAGTGTTTTTCTTCTCATATATCATTTTCTCTAGTCCTATATAACGTTCTATGATCCTTCGCGATAAGGTTGTTTTCGATGTTAATAAAACTTTTATCAAACTCGCGATACATCTTCGCGGGAAACTTGGTTGCTCATATCGCACTCGCGTATTAACGTGCGTATTAACTTGCGGGTAGAGTTTCCAAATCCGCAGATAAGGAATTGCGCTTGTACAAGGACTGAGAGGAGGATAATAGGATAATAGATAATATCTCGGATTTATTACAGTGACGTGGCATCTACGTAGCTGATAATTATACTACGGGGCACGGAGCGCTTCCAGTTTTATAAAAAAAAAAAAAAACTTTCACGCGAGTTTAATCTTGACGTTTTCTTTTTGCCGCCATCGTGTTCCGAGTTGCTCCTTCCCAACGAGCTCCTCGCCACCAAGCGCGAAAAGAAGACCAACAAAACCAAACAAAAACAAAAACAAATTAGCTCTCGGACAAACTTTTGTTTTTAATCCCGGAGCAGAGAGAGAGAGAGAGAAAGAGAGAGAGAGAGTGTAAGACGTTAAATCAACAAAATAGAATTATATGAAACAAAAACAAAAAAAAATTGATACTCGAAATTCCGACGTACGTATTCGGGTTTCGTTAACGAGATCATACTGTACAATATAGAATTGATTAAGTCTGGCTTTCATTCCAAAGCGGATGCAATATAATCCGGCCGGCATGTAGAACACATTCCGGTGTAATTTGATGTCGTGCCCAAGCACCATAATCCTTCTGTGCGATAGAATAGCTATTAATTATTTTCATTAGCAATAATACGCGCGATCCGCGCGCAAGAAAAGTTTGCAATCCGACGAATGAGAATGCGATAAAGATATTAATTTGGAGAAACTAGCAAAAACGTTTGATATAATTGTGCTCATTTCAATTTTCTTTTCACTTCTTCCATAGAAAAGTTTGTTTTTCGACAATCTTGAAAGAAATGTAATTTTAAATTTAATTCTCGAAAATTATATCCGCTGACATGATCCTTTCCTTAACGCAAACCTTTTATTACACGTGTCAAATCAAACGTCGCGGCGGAGAATTAAAAGATACGAGTTTACACGCGATATATCTTCGCGAAGCGAAACGTTTCTCTTGCGTGCAAATCCAATGTTCTTTTCTACATTTTCGAGTTGAATAATTGAACACACACACACACACAGTCGCGATTATTTCGAGCCAGATGCAATTTCAGAACGGACATTTCTCTAACGAGTTTTTTTTAACTCATATCAAGTTTAGATACCAAGGGCTATTTAGCTAAGTTCGGGTTTGCACTTGCATCAGTCATCTGTGAGATAGCACGTAGTGTCGCTTGTTGTGTTTTGATGGTAGCCCTGGACGGCTTTTACATGTAGGTATGTGGAAAATAAGATAACGAGAATCGTCATAAAGCATATCGCACTCCAATGGCGAACAAACTATGTTCGAAGTTTAGATATGAAATTCTAGTTCCACGTAGGTACACGAATATATCAGTCCAGAAATAAATTGAGGACAACTTACATAGTTATGTGAACAACATGTATTTGTATTAATGTAAAAACTTTTGTTAATATATTAATAAAGTAAATGCAAATCCCAATTCCCCTACCGGACAAACACCGCTGGTATTTGTTAAAGAAATGATTGGATACGTAAATATTGATCATAACATTCTCTCAATGTTTCAAGTAGTTTTCAAGATATGTTTTTAAATATTAGTTTCCAACTTTATATAAGCATCTTGTTGTCGTTTTTTAATAAATGTCGGTGATATTTGTCTGGTGATTGAGACATTTACTTTATTTATATTATATTTAAAGAAAAATTAAAGAGAGAGAGAGAGAGAAATATTTTATAATTCAAGAGCTCTTATTTACCCATGCTGTAACTCTAGCGAGGAATCTCTTTACCAGAGGGTTGTCACTTCCTAGATCAGAAGAAACCTGAAACCGGCGTCGGCGAAAACGTTCGCAAACTCTGAAGATCGTCTCAAACAGAGAGAATTCATACTGCTACCGTACTGAGAGAGATATAATTCTGAAAAAAAAAACACATACTCGAATATTACATTCGTTTGCGCGTTATTTTTCAGTAAGAAAAAAAAAACAAACCTCTTTTTCAAGTTTCGCTCGGATTAAGTTATACGATCGCGGATCTCGCTCTCATTTTGTAGATTAACTTATTTGCGTGCGTTACACGCGAGGTAACGATGATTGATATTCGCTCGCGCGCCATGTCCATTAAAACGGAATTACAGTATCTCACCGTACACTCTGTCCTTGACATCACGTACTCTCAATTTTCTGCGACGCGAATAATTAGAATTTTCGGATTTAATACGCGTAGCATGTGCACACACGTATGTATACAAATCACGATGTAACTACAGAGAGCGCGACTTGTGCCGCGCATATCTGACGCTCATGCGCAGAATCGGATATCGAACGTATCACTCGAAGGGCGCGCGGGAAACTCCGCGCTGTTTTTCCGTCGCTATTTGTTTGATCTTTATTTATCGTTTTTTTTCGCGCGAGAATTAATCCAACTCTCTCTCTATCTTTCTCTTTTTCTCTCTCTCTCACAATATCGATTTCTTTGAAGCTACGCACAAGCGCCGATAAAAATACCGGAGAGAATACCACTTCTCCCTCCTACTCTACCTGCATTATCCGAACTAGATACGGTCTTGATAAGAGGTTGGCAGTCGTGTCCGCAACACGAAGAGGCGCTCCCCTCGTTGTTCACAATGGGATGAAAGTTAGCCATGTACTGGCTCGGCTTATCGCGCGGCGCAACATTTCCGATTAATTGTGATTGATGTGCTTCGCGACCGTCGTTATACTCGTTGTTGTCGATCTTAACGCGGCCGTCGCAGATCTCCCGTGGAAGGAAACGAAACCTGGAAGACATCCGTGACTTCTCCCTGGACGGGTTAGGAGGGCGGTTCCGATCAGGTTAGGGTGAGTCTGTCCACTTGGTGCGTCGATTCCGGCAAAGTTGATTAAGCGTCGTTTTTTTTTAGTGCGTTTCATCGATTTTTTTTCTTTTTTTTTCTTTTTGTTCTCAAGTAACATCGCAGTGCGATTACGTAGACGATTCGGTGAAGTATCGTCGACGAACGACGACAAATTACAACGAGAAGCGATACTGCGTCTTCTTTTTTCGATGACAGCAGGCGTCGCGCTTTGTTTACGTTGCGCTTTTCTCGGTGACAATCCGCTTTTTTAGTTTTCCCTTTGTGTATCTCTCGTCGCTGAATTTTTTTACGGTAACGTGCGGTGGATTTTATTGTTTATTTTCAAAAGAATGGAATGTGCACGCCCGGAAGCGAGTTAGAATTTTATGCACGATGTTTGTTCTTAAAATAACATTTTTTTATTGGAATTCACTGAATCGCACGGATGCGCAACGATTATAAGTAACGTGCAAAGGGCGAGGTTTGCGAAAAGTTGTAGCTACAGTACGTATGTTTTGTAATAAAAAATTTATTGTTAAGCGGAAACCATTGCTGTTTTTTTTTTTTATTAATTTGTTTTAAGTCTTTTTAGTTGTAACATACAAATTGCCGCAAAAATATCTAAAATTTATTATTCACGTAATATCTTGAAAGAAATAATACGTTTTCATCAAAATATCTTGTGAATGTTACTCTTTCTTGACAAAAATATTGTCGCGATATATATGTATTGTATTTACACCTGTGTGTCACGATTTTATCACATATACCAAATTATTAGTAAGATTGAATTCCGTGATTACGTACAGCAATGTCCACTTTGAAAAGTTTCAATGAGTTCCTCATCTTCATGTTCCGACATTCGGATACCGAAAGTTTGTTTTCGGTGGTTTACATCCCTCCCCGCTTAATTTTCATCTCGCTATCATACACAGTCTGCAAGTGAACGCAGTCTATAACTGAGATTAACGGACTTGACATAAATGTCTTCACTGACCGAGTATTTATTAAAGAAATAGTTATTAGATGTGTAAACATGGGTCGTAACAATTTGCAATGTTTTCAATATTTTTTATATTTTTCAATATCAGTGTTCTTTTAACTTTAACATATAAATACTTGGTAATTATTTTTTTTAAACATTTTCGCTCAATGACACTTATTCAGTTGTTGGAACATTTATTCTATTTTACGCTTTCGGTGCGGGATTGCATAGGATTCACATGTTAAATTTTCGAAAACAAAGGAACGATCGCTTTCTGCGAGTTTGCGAAATAAAGATCCCAAGACGTTCTTCTTTCAACAGAAAGAACAAAGAAGCCAAGCTGGCGAGCTTAACGAGCTGCGTGTCGACGATGATGGACGACGAGGAACAGGAAGAGCTTCGCTGCACCGGCAGCGACGTCGAGATCGAAGAGTACACCGACACCGAGGAGTCGCCATATGTCGCTTATCAGGCCGGCGGCGATAAGCTGTTTGATACCGATTGCGAGAACTGGCAGAAGCTCCGTTTCCTGGTCACTCTCGTGTCTGTTGTGGTATCAGTTACCGTCCTCGTTATCAGCTACCCGCTTTATCTCGAGAGCGTCAGCGCTGTCTCTAGTGCTTACACAGGTAGAGAGAAATGAAAGAGAGAAAGGGCTTTGCTCGAAATAGTAAATCAGCGCGCTTGCAATTTCGAAATTAACGTGTAACGCTGAATTGAGCGGCCACGAACAGCTCGTCGACCTGAAGAGGGTCTCGTAATACCGGGATTTAGAGATTAGAGATCTCGATTGTCAATTTTGGAGATCTAATGCAATTTATTTTGTATCCGCGAAAACATGTTTCCCATACACACGTCGAGTAGCTCGTGTTATCCGCTCGTCGTTGCTAAATTTGCAATCCGCATCGCGATCGCGCAAACAAAAGCGTCGTGTAAACACGCACCGGGGAGTTGTAAAACGGATCCCGGTGTATTGTTGATCGGAACCACTTGGTTTTTGGCGTTTATTAATTCGTGGCGATTTCGAGTTTTCACGTGTTCGCGCATTCCCGCAGGACTCCTCTTCACCGCTCTGTGCTCCGCTTGCATTCTGGGAGTGGTGTATTTCGTCGTGGACAAGGTGTCGCCGCCGCCGCCGCTCATACCGAACAGCATGCGGGTCAGGATACCACGTTGCGGACTGATTAAAATAAGCACCGTCTACGCGCTCTCGGGAATTCTAATCACCCTGTCCCTCGATCAAAAGAGGGTGCTGTGTCATTTGCAGGACCCGATCAAGGGCGTCACCCTCGTCTTCTCTCTCGTTTACTACTTCTTCTTTTGTCGGAAAAGTGAGTGCCTCAGTGAGTTGAAAATACGATCAGCTGAGTATTCCCTATTTTACATATCCCTATTTTAAGGATCCTTTTTTTTTTTTTTTTACTATATGTGACTTTTTGAAGTAAATCTCTCTTTGTACAGAGAGACGTATTGTTGCATGCATACTTGGAAAGAAGTGTGTCCGAGCGTTTTCTATCGATGTTTCTTCTTCTTCACGAACTTTTTCAGTGATGAGCCTGCAGCGAATATTCTCGAGCACGACTATAATAGTAGGTCTTTTTATAAGTGTCGATTACGGTCTCTGCGACGAGTTTCGTTGCCGCGGAAGGGAGGTTTCCTCGCACGCGACAGCCGCTGTGAAGGGAACGTGGGGCGTCCGGGCGATTTGGACGTTCGTTTATGTAGGCGCTCTCGCAGTCTTCGCTATGTTCTTCACCATGCTCGAACAGCACTACACCACCACGGTAATTCACAGTAAAATTCGCGAAAATAACTGCGCGTTTTGTTACTTTTTATCGAATATCTCGAACGAGAATCGACAGCTTTTATTCCGCGCGAATCATTAATGATTAAAATTTAATTTATTTAAACGTGAAATAAAAGACGAGTTTTTATTTCATCATTTTTTTTCCCATTTTTATTACGCAAGAGGCGTTTAATTAATCGATAATAATTTGATATTGTTTTTACAAAAAAGCTTGCAACTTCGATTAAAGACAATTCCGTGTTTTTTTTTTGTTTTTGTTGTTTGTTTTTTGCAGTTGTTTTTCTCGTTGATAGTATTTCGTTCGTTTGTTTGATGGATTAGGTTACCGGTTGACAGGTTTTCATTTTTTTTCCCCCGAGAACAATTGATTCCCGGTGAAACGAGTGACATATTTGTGTGATCGCATGCTTCCAGCAACAAAACGTGTGTCAAATGCTGACGACGCAGCACAATTCGTTTCTATACACCGTGTCCCGTCTGGTGTCTTCCCGCGATATTCGTCGACGCGGTTCCGAGGAGGAGGGCGGCCGACTGTTGCACGTGACCGATCCGGATCCGACAATAAAACCGAAAAGCTATCCCAAGCCGCCGGTGATGCAGACGCTCTTTTACATACACGTCATCGCGTTCTTCGCCATTCTGACGCTCTGCTGGCTCGACACGTTGCCCGGCATCGGCAGGGTAAGTGACACAAAAAACAAAACGCGCCGTTCGCTCGCGATCTCGATCTTCGAGTATAATTTCTATTTCTGTTAACAATTACACAGTTCCGAAAATTCGACTCGATATATTTTTTTTCTAACGGGCTTACAGGGTTTGTCGCCCGTGGAACTCTATCGTACCGTCGAACACGGACTGCTGTGTCACTTCAAGGGCGGTAATTTGTGCTCGAACGTGTCCGGTCACGGATGGATTTTTCTATTCGCTTACGTCGTCTTCGCCATCTCGATCCTCAATTTTCTGTCGTTATGCGAAAGCGCGGTGTTCAGCGTGGCCGCCACGACCGTGTCTCTTCCGTTGTCTGGCATCTGGTGGAGTATTTACAGGATGGACGTTGGTTTGCACGGAAGTAAGTATGTAGAAAACTTACATTGACGTATTGCTACAACGTGTTACGATAAGAATTTCAATATTCGCAAGAGTCGCCTGTTTTTTTTTCTTATTTGAAGAAATTGCTCTTTTTATTTCGAACTCAATTTGTGTTTGTCTTTTCTCTCGAATCTTGTATTCCATCACGAACTCATTTATATTTATGAATCCTCCGGTATGTAATCGTATGCAAATATCTCAGGACTCACTGTAACGCTTGAAGATCAATTTGCGCGATTTCCATTAATTTTACCTCCGGATGGAATACTCGGACTTGTGGGCAAGTTTTGAGAGAAAGTTTGGAAACAGGTTCCATTTCCTGGTCGCCGGGAGTGACGGGCGAGCTGATCTGCGCCCTGCTAGGTCTTCCCGTGGTACTGGTCGGTCTGGGTTTGCTCATTAGATCGCACTTCAGGGACACCCAGCTTCCGTATCAGTCTATTCAGCCGCCCGACGTTCAACCGCACGAAGTCTATCACAGATGAATCTCTCTGTAGCGTGACCTCGCGACGAAATTTGTTACGAGCGTCGACGATGCTCCACGGACCGTGAATTCCGATCGGTCCGATGAGAACGACGACGCACATCATCGTTTTTGTCGAAGCGATCGGAAAAGGAGTTGGTATAACGAAGTTTACCGAGCCGAAGAATAATAATAAATGTTATTGTTGTACACATTTGACAGATATATTTTGTCGAGATATATTTCCCAGATTACTTAGACGTTTTTTTTTTTTTTTTTTTTGATCGCGAGGTCATCAAGGAAAAAAAACCAACAGACATACACATGAAACCGGGATTCTTAATTCAGCCGTGCATCTTGCCGAGACACGTGCAAGATTTGTACTATCTCTGTGGTTGGTATGTTGTATTGAATGCGATTTTTATGCGCGCGGGCGTGCACGTGCTCGCAAGATTCTTCTCTCCTTGAAGCGCGGAGAGACGCGCGCGTTTGTAATAAGAAAGAGCGTCCAATAAACGTCGAGACACATTTTGCGTAAAGAAGAAGAAAAATGAGACACACACAGTGCGTGGGGAAGGAAGGAGAGAACGATCAATGTTTCCTATGTATTTGCCGAACGTCCGCGTCCATCGTCACATGCGCGCGACAAAAACGTTATAGCCGATTTATATTTTATTTTGATAACGAGATGTTTTATATATTTTCGAAGATGACGTTCAAGTTACACGTGTTTAGAATCACGAGTATTAAAATAAAATAAAAACAAATGAATGCGGGCGAAGTACTTTCTCAGCAGCGATCCGCGCGCACGGGAGCCAAGAACAAAACTCGCTCTGATTCGATTTCCGAGAGAGAGAGAGAGAACCGGAATATATTTATGTAAACGAATTTATTGTTCAAGTGTCTGTTACTGCTAATTAGTCGCAAGCGCAAACTGACGAGGCAACAAATCATTGGAAGCTCATGTCTTCCACGCGACTGTCTTAACACTTTTTTTTTTTTTCAGTCACTTTCCGTGCGCGCAGATTAGATAGCAGTAGCGTACTTTGCCAAAGACAAAAACAAAGAATTACGGAGAAAACAGTATTATAGCCGTTACACTGCATTTCCATGGTTGGAAAAGTAAAGTAATAAACGAGTGACTGAGATACGTGTCGCACGCGTGTGTGCACGTATACATGTGTGATATCTTTTATGACGTTCCACTAATAACGATAGACAGTTACCTCTATCAGCAATTTGAGCGCACAACTGTTTCGAACTAGTTGCGTTTCCTGGGCGCGGTTAACAATGTTTCCTCTAACGTGTAAAACTTGATTGCGCGCGCTCGCGCGAACGAAAACTTTCAAATGATGTTGACTACATGTTTATACGCTGTTAGCAAGTGTTCCCGTCGAGGCACGTTTTACGTACTCGCTAATTAGTGCGCCAATTACGCGAATAAGGAAAATAATTTTTTAATAGATATATTTTTGGTACTTCACTATTTGTAAACGAACAATCGCACTTGAAGTTCCTTAATTATAAATATTTATGCAACGCACAAATATGTTGTATTTATTTTGCTTTTCGTCGTTGTGAGATCTCGTATTTATTCGTAGACAGTGTTGTTATTTATTTGTTGTGTTTTTATTTATTTTTACTCCTTCGCTGTGTATATATATTTTTTTATCGTAGTTGTTAAACAAGGTTATTCCGGAATCTTTCGCGCGCGACGTGTACGTGCCAAATCATTGTGTGTTTCGACTTTATTCTCCTCCTTCTCCCGATATAAAAAATAAATAAATAAATAAAAAGTCACAAACTATAATCAAAAAGTCTTTCTTCGCTGGAAGAAAAGAGAAAAATCAAAAGTTCAAAAGCGTGCAGCTTAGAGTGATCTCACAAAAAAAAACGAAAAAAAAAAAAAAAGAAAAACGCGAACGAAAAGGATTATTCGTGCCAAAGTAAACTTACAAGTCTTTAAGCGACTCGGTTTAAGCTAATTCGTATTGTAAGTATTCGTGCGCTTATATAGTGTGGTCGTGTTACGATTTTAAAATACTAATAATAATGATGATGATGATGATAATAACATGATATAGTGATATAATACGTAAGTGTCATTAAAAATAAAAATTGCCGCGTGTCAGATGCCGCGGATGTAGTTTGATTGATAGCGATTGTACTGAATTCAGGCTGTACGTTAATTAGACTGTAAGCCAGAGGAAAATATTGACTTTGTTGGAAAAGTGTGTCAAAATATATACACATATATGTATGGTATTCTGTATATTGGAAAAAAAATTATACGTCCACATTTTTTACAATAGCAGTAATAGCGAGGCGTTTTAAAAGGAAAAATAACCGAATATAACGGCTGACTGAGTGCAACGATAATAATGTTATTACCGCCACTCTCTTGTTGCAGTCAGTAAATTTCGCCGATAAATCGAACTACCATTGAATGTTGTAGCGATAGCCTTAGACATAGTGCGAATTTGAGACTATACTCTCGTGCTGTTTAATATGAAAATTTAAAAAAAAAAAAAAAATAAACAAAAAGAAAAAAAAATGCTTCAGCGCAGGAAAAACCAAAAGAACCGGGAGATTGATTCTAAACTAATAATTATTAATTTTACGATTATTGAGATTGTTGATAATTAACGCATCTAGCTGGTTTTAGTCGCAATAATTTATCCAACGTGAGCTACGAAAATTCTCTCGTGTTTTTGGACTAATTTTTATATGCCTTTAAAAAGAAACGAAGGATATAAAACTCAAAATGTCTACAAAAATAATGATGAAAGAAGTCGAACTTGTTCAAACTGAAACACAATTGAAAAGCAATGTGTAACCAAGTATTTCTTAACCATTTTTATGACACTGTTATATGTAAATAACATTGCAGGTGTTGTACTCAACTACTTTTATAAAGTTCACCGACGCGCATCGTTCTATCGACTTCCTCGAACTCGAATAGAATTTGTATCTTGTTGATCGCACAATTGTCGGACATCCAATTGTTATAGCACGATCGAAATTAACATGAGAACTTTCGTGGCTCAAATACTTTTTTTTTTGCAATATACAAATAAGAGCGTTTGATTAATTGAAGAATTTAAAGAAATAGAAAATTTCCGCCCGCGTAAATGTGTCAAAGATAAAAGAACGAACGATCGCATTTTGTATTGCGTTCTCTCTTCAGATCTCGACGCTTTATAATGAATCTAACGAGTAATTTAGATTAACTATAATGAACTCTCTGAGTGTGTCGTCTTCCCGCAACATTCCGAGACCGTGACGCCTTAGAGAATCATATACGCGCGATGACGTTTGAAACCGATAAAAATGCCAAAATGTATAATAAATGGCTTCCTGAAATATACGGGGAATATATTATTAAGTAATAAGTGATAGATATTAATCAACACATTTGCAATATGCACTCTATATTGTACCGACTATACCGTTAAACATGTCAATATCCGCGAAACGGCGGAAGTAGCGTTACAACATTAATCCGTACGACTTATATTGCGTATTGTCTTCTATGGCTTTGTTCTGCGGGGGAGAATATTCTTTAGATGTAAACAATTTCAATCGAGATATGTCGTCCGATATGTACGTCGCGTGGAGTTAATTGGAGACGCACAACTTTGCGGATAATGATGTGTGTGTACGCGCGTGCGAGGAAAACCGTTTCGCTTCGCGCCGTTGTGCGCGCAAAGCGTTGGCGCGAAACGCATGCCGTGTCTGCAAATTCACTCTGAGAGATTTGTGACGATCACGTTAGGAGCGTTTCCGGGTTATGTGTGTTATGATACGTTGAATGTATATTAATATATATATATATATACTTATATATAAAGATCGTCGTTGTTTTCATCTCTCTCCCTCTTCTCTCATTCCTCCTTTATGATTAATTCGTTAAAATACCGATATATTTTTGCTTTTGCAGTAAATAATTTTTTATTTCTCTTGAGTACACATGCAAGTTATTGTAAACTGTGAAAATTTATTTTTCCAACAGTTTAAAAGCTCGTGAAAATTTACAACTAAATATTAAGGTCGAGCCACTATACCGGGTGTACGTGCAATATATTTACTTCCCTTAAACGTGTAAATTAATGGAAATTCGAATTAAATTTAATCGTATCAACCTTAATACTTAGTTATTTATTTTTCTACTCAAATCTGATGTATTAAAGTCTGCGAGCGACAAATTGAACCGTTTTATGAACGTTTCCTATCCTGTCCGACATTCTTTTACTACTTCGTACGTAATCCTCGTACCGCGCTTCGGCAAGAAACTCGAAGTCGAGCTTCTTCATAATCCGCTGGCTGTACGTTGACGCGGCAACGGCAAACGCCACTTCAGGTCGCACGTGCTTGTTGACGATTTTGTCAGAGACGCGAATCTGCTTCAGCGTTCCGTCGTGTAAACCACGCGCGACCTCGAGACTCTTACGCGTGATCTCCAGACCGATCCCACGACCCTGACATCTCGAAACCGTGCCTATGTAGAAGATCTCCAAGGCGCCTCGGGCGTTGTACTTCTGGAAGATGTCTATTCGCGATTCTATCTGATAACAAACACATGCAATAACGTTATTAGATGCTCGATAAAATGGAAAGTCTTAAAGGAAGATGATAAGGATAATGATTTGCGAAGATAAATGCGCGATATCTGCGAAGCTTATCGTTATTTGCAAAGAAATTTTAAGACATAAAAACTGCTTCTCTTTAAGAAAAAAACTCTTACTCACTTCGCCAATAAAATTGATCAGATCCCGACACGAGCGATGTTTGATGTTATTTTCTATAAAAAGAGCGAACGGATCTGTTTCCTCTGGTTTTAACGGCGCCTGAAAAAAATAAGTAACGGACACTGTTTGTCAACTTTGGCGTGCGTGTGTATTTATCTGCTACACACCAAATATTGCAAATACAGAAATAAAAGTACACAATCGTTAATCAGTAAAGATAAAATGTGTGATCGAGAGAATGGAATTAAAATATAATTGGACAGCACTAACAAATAATGACAAACATCGATACATGTGGGAAAATAATTTTGTACCTATTAATTTACCCTTCACTTACGTGTAACTTGTTGAATGCCACGGCGACAACGCGGTCTGATCGATCAACCGCGATTACTGTACATCCGTCTTTGATGACTTCCCTGAAGACCAATAGCATCTCCTCGGGCGCACCGGGTTCCTCGTACATTCCCATACCGATCGCCATGCATTCCTGTCGCATTGATTGCTGCTGCACGTTCAAGGCTTCCTCGATCTTATCGTCGCTAAGGATTCGGAACTCGATAGTGCCCGTGTGGTCGGTGCCGAGGAAAACGGACATGATGTTGTTCTGGAAAATCTACTACGGCCTCGCAATAACTGACGTACGTGCGGGTTTCACTATCATGTGTATTCCTTATTTTAGTATTTTTTTTAACTTATTGTCTGTGTAATTTTATATCATTAAATCGACGAAAATACTACGGAAAAACAGAATCTCTGATAGTCAGAAAGGCATAAAAAGTACAAATTACCCAATCCTTTGATCTGTGCTTGCTTCTTAAACGACAAAAAGCTAAAGTTTAAAAAAACGTTTAAAGTGGCAGCTGTTTATATGCATATAATACATACACACAGAGATCTGATACGATTTTGATTTAATTTGTCAATGAGAATGATAATATCTAGCAGAGATATGTTCAAACTACACGCCCGCCTGTCTTGCGAACGACCGGCTTTGTTCCACTCGAATTTGTAACTGATGCATTACCTGTTTCTCAAATGTTTCGCTCGCTATTCATCGAGACGATGCAGCGTTTGATAACCGCGCTTGACTATCTAAAAATCTAAGACCTAGAATTGCTATCGTGCTGTTAATTTATTGCACTAGAAATGATGCGATAAATCAACAACAATTTTTATACCTTATTTTATACTCGGAAGAGATAAAAGTCGCTGATTATGTAAGATTAAAATGTTATAACACATTTATCGTTGACAGTGTTAGCAGATTGTATATTTGTAAACAAATATCTTTCATATAATCTTATGTTGAACTTTTTTAAAATCTTCGTGTAAAATATTAAGTGCACATACTTGTGTTTTAGAGATAGTGTGTGATAGTTACAATGTGTTAAAAATACAATATCTAATAAAATATTTAAATTAACTATTTTTATAAAATATTAATTATGAAAGACACAGATGCTAAAGAAAGATGCTAAAATGAAAATTGACTCAAAATGTCTAAAACCAAAAATTGAGAAGAGATTGTTTGACTCGTCCAATTTTTTCTTACTTAGATGCAAGTCTCTTCGCCACTAAGGTGCAAAATCGGTGTTCCGGATTTATTCTCTCGCTAAACTTCTTCCCGTTGAACTCGTATTCTTCGTAGGAAACTTGCAACAATTGATTGAAGCGAAGTTTTGTTGCAATTTTCAGTGAATAGGTCGACGTCATAATGGCAGAGACCAAACTAGGTATCGCCTCGGCGTTCGTCAGCTCGCAGAGACCATCGACTGTAATGGGTATCTTAACGTCCTTCTTGCCGTTTTTCAGCTCTCTGCCTACTTCCATCGACGAGGCGACGAGCAATTCGCCCAATCGCCGTTTGCCGTAAGTTGGCAAAATTGCCAGGAACATGATCTCGAGGATGCAGTCGACGCCGTAGTGCTCGAAGAGATTCTTCTTCGAATCGACGTCTATCATACAATCCACCAGATACTTCGACGACTTGTACCGACAGTTGTCGCTGAATTGTTCGAAGTAGCACTTCCCGTCGTCGTTGTTCAATATCTGAAAAAATGTCTATGTGTGTGTGTGTTTACACGATCTTTCAGGTATTTTCGAAAGTTACTCAAACATCTAGAAATCGTATAAACAGTATTTCACGTAGCAAAGTTTTACGTAAATTTTTCAACAACTTAACATTCAGCAAACTTTCAGCGCTGTTGAAACTGAATACAAAACTAATACATGTGCGCAAAATTCAAATGTTTCATTGGAAGATACAAAAGGCCACCGTTTCGTTTACTTGTATTTTGTTGAAGGCGACACCAACAACCTCCTTGGTGACGATGTCGACAGCCACTACGCTAACGCCGTCTCTGGCCGCGCCCAAGCAAAGCTTCTCGAGTTCCTCGGGCGCTCCGGGTTCGGAATTCAGTTCCACCGCAACACATACGGACTCGTAGGGAAAGAAGCCCTTTCTTATCACGTCTAGAGCACCTTCCAGAGTCTCGTCCGTCAAGGACTCGAACTCTATTCTTCCATCTTCCGTCGAGCCCCAGGGCCGATAAGAGGTCATTCTTTTGCGCGGTTTGCTGTAAAACACACAACTGTGATTATTAAAATTCTTAATTACGGATTTTTTTCTTCGAATCTCTCAAATTATGAAGTTTTTGCAAACCGTCACTAAACGAAACATTCATTAAATTAATCTTTTGCACTGGATTAAAGAAAATCGAGAAGAGTTATCTCGAAAAAGATAAATATTTTGCAAGGCGATGAGACTACATCGATAGTTTCGAAATAAATTTGTTTTTTGCTCTCAAACTTGAGAAATTCATTTCGAGAGAAACGTTCCACGGTACGTCTGTGTCCAGAGTTTTAAAGATTTAATAGGATGTAATACAGGGGCTGCTTCAAAATGAGACATGCAAACATGTCTTTTAAATGATAAAACACATACGTTGGGTCACTCGCCTTTTACTTACGTAAACCAAAGATCTTGAACTTCGAACTTTTTTAATCGAAATACGCGCTAATCGTGCTCTTTAACCCAAAAACAACTTTTAAATATAAAATTACGTTGCACGAATGTCTTATAAACAATGAACAAGAAATGAAAATATTTATTGAGATGCGATAAAAATTCTAGTGAAAATCCAGCTCTCTGTCAGACGAGCGATAAACGATGATGATAATAGTGATGATAATGATGATGTCATAACACATTACTCCATTCATACGATTAAGCGCAGCTGCGCTGCGAAGAGTTTATCTCACACGTATAGAGATTCTAATAAAATGTGTATTAGATATTGTTCTCTAATTGGGAACTTTCTGACAGAAACTCAGACCAGAATCGAAACGTTTGCTTTTTACAAATGTTAATAAAATTTTGAAAATTCTCGCGCTGGATCTTATCAATGTTTTTTTTTTTTTTTTAATATACATTTGTCAATTATAGAAAAGAATTGTAAAGAAAAATGTATATTTGTCACTTTGAAAAAGCCAAATATTGTACGTATTACCTCATGGTTCCAAATAAATCTTTGCTCGATCAGTGTCAACAGCGTACTGGTCATTGATAACACGTGACGAGTCTAATATCTATCCTTGGTATAGAGAGGGGAGCTAGCCTTGATATAGAAGCGCACACACACACACACACACACACAATGTTGAGATACATACAGTACATGAAAACTTGCGCGAATTAAATGTACATGCACGTATGCAGGTAACAATATAATGTTCTATCAATATATACATGCGTTACATAATATTTTCTTTCTTTTACCGCTAGTTCCTTCAATGTTTTCATAATGACTTTAACGATAAGAGACCAGTAACTATATTATTTATATTATTTTTTAATGTTTTGCAATGTGTCACCAAATAGCAATGATCTTCATATCGCACTTATGACGGCTGCGTTCAAGGAGCACGCTATCAGCGCTATTGCGACATTCTATCTTTGTTTTACAACTAATGAGTAATAAAGATAGAATGATGTAACAGCGCTGACAGCGCGCTCCCCGAACGCAGCCGACATAATAGACTTACAACTTTGCAGTCCTAGCTCGCGCTTACATTCAATCAAAAGAATTATGTAGTTTTAAATCCACTTGTTGCTTTTTAAACTATACATTTGTTTAATCTGAAACGCGCTATAAAGAAGCACATAAAATTTTACAATAAAACATTTAATATATATAAAAAAATAAAAACGATACAGTAAAATTATACCTATTATAATTGTTTTAATATTATTGTTTTCTTAAAGAAACGTGAATTACTTACAAGATTGCTCTTACTGAAACAATAATCGCGAACGTGCAATAGCTCGACAACACGACTCGCGGTGCTTTATTTATGACGTGTGTTTTAATGAAACTCCCACACTCCCGTTTGATTGCATATTTGCGGGATTTTAAATTGAAGTACTCTTGGGTATTTCCCTTGCGACATTCTATCTTTGTTTTACATCTAATGGGCAATAAAGATAGAATGACGTAACAGCGCTGATAGCGCGCTCCTCGAACGCAGCCTATTCCGCGAATCTCGGGACAATTTGCTGCCAATCGCCGCGCCATATTCAGACTGCGCCGAACGTCCCTGCAAATCGCTGTTCAAAATCGTTGATTGGTCAATTTGTTCGCGAATGAGCGACGTTCGCACGTCAATCGCTTTGTAAATCCGACCTAAACCGAGCGTGATGGCGTTGGGCTCGCGCGCGACAACCAAAAATAAGATGGCTGATCAACGAAACAAATATAGAGCGCCGTCGTAAATAACACAAACCGTCCCCCCGTGCACGTTTCGTGAGCGACGTGTGTACACACTTCTGGCACGTGCGTTCTCGCGGCGTATCGCCGCTCGGTCGTCGACAGTTCGCGTTTACGACCGGGTCGCCATTTTCGTCCGTGTTCCGCGTGAAAAGGCGCGCGTTCGCGGCATAGCGTGTGACCCGAACTCCGATTTACGCGAGGGGAGGATATTTCCTTCTCTGTTCATTTTTTGTTGTGTTGCATGCGTGAGGACGCACGCGTGCGTGCGTCGTCGTCGTCGTCGTCGTCGTCGTCGTCGTCGTCGTCGTCATCGTCATCGTCATCGTCATCATCATCATCATCGCGACCGCGTGCCGCGTAGCGTAGCTCGGAGTCTCCCGCAGGAGGTGCGGACTCACGCGACGGTGAACACGATCCCCCACCGTGAGGGAGCGTCGACGAGCGAGCGCGTTTGGTAGTGGCGGCCGTCCTGGCGACGCCGTTGCGTCGTCTCACCAGGATGCGAACGCTTGACACGCGCGATGCGTGCCAGTTTGATGCCTCACGTAGCCGCCGATGTCCGCGACGCTTCGCCTAGCTCCTCATGCTAGTCTCGTCTTCCGAATTGCTTGGGGCACAGCATGAAGGAGATGCTCGGAGGGTGCTGCGTGTGTTCTGACGAGAGGGGTTGGACTGAAAATCCGCTGGTGTACTGCGATGGACAGGGGTGTACCGTTGCTGTACACCAAGGTATATAATTTATTACTCTGTTGTATCAAGATATTTTATTTATACGTTATCTTGTTCTCTAATTGAACAAGATCTCTTTTGTTGATTGTTTGTGAGTAACGTGTGTTGTTGTTTTGCAGCGTGCTATGGCATCGTCACTGTACCAACGGGACCGTGGTATTGCAGGAAATGCGAGTCGCAAGAACGCAGCGCTCGTGTGGTACATAAATATGAAGTTCTTTGCTTAATTTTTAGTTAAATTTTTTTTTTTTTTTTTTATTTGCTAAAGAGCATACATGAGATCAGAAGCATGGATATGTATCTCTTCGTTTGCGACAGGATTATAGACTTTTTAATGTAATTTATATAATTTTCTTTTGGATAGCGCTGTGAGTTATGTCCGAGTCGGGATGGAGCTCTCAAGAGAACAGATCAAGCTGGATGGGCGCACGTTGTGTGCGCTCTGTATATTCCAGAAGTTCGGTTTGGTAACGTGACTACAATGGAACCCATTATATTGCAACTTGTTCCCTCAGAGAGGTTTAACAAGGTAAATAGTTTTATTCGGAGAGTGTCGGTCACGGAATCGCAGATTGTTGCTCCATTAATGTGTCTCTTATTCCGGCATGTATAAAATATTTTAATGATTTCTAGACGTGTTACATATGCGAGGAGCAAGGTAGAGGTAGCAGAGCAAATGCAGGAGCTTGCATGCAGTGCAACAAGACCGGCTGTAGGCAACAATTTCACGTTACGTGTGCACAGGCTCTGGGTTTGCTCTGCGAAGAGGCCGGCAACTATCTCGATAATGTGAAATATTGCGGATACTGTCAGCATCATTATTCGAAATTGGTTGGTAATATGTACGATTGTGTGTTACCCGATGTGAGAGCTTTCTGGGTAAAGCAATTGCTTGATTCGCAGAAAAAGGGCGGTAATGTGAAAACGATACCGCCGTACAAACCGATACCCGCCGACAACGGCTCGTCGGACTCGTCGCCGGAAAAGGAGGCGGAAGCGCCGATAAAATCGTCGAGCGGCAAACGGAAAAGCTCGAGTTCCAAGTCCATCGCCAATTCTAAAAGTAAATCCAATGCTAGTCCCAATTTAGAGATAAATGGTATCGCGGACGATAAGAGCAGTAGTAGCGGACGTAATACGCCCAAAGATAATTCCACGAGTTCTAGCAGCAAGTTTACGACTTCCAACTTCGTCGAGACTATTGTCACGCAGTCGGAAAGCGTGTTTGGGCACGAAGCCGGCGCGATCACCACCGCGGTCACAACGGTGGCCGCTTCGGCGATCAAGACGAGCAGCGGTAACGTCACTGTGCCGCACAAGAATGTCGGTCAGAGCAAGTCCGGCACCTCTTCGGCTTCCAACAAGACCTCGAGTCACACGAGCAAGAAGAGGAAGGCTGGAGCGCGCACGCCAACAGTGATCGGAAACGAGAACTCGAATCAGTCGGTTAGTTCGGAGGCTAGCGGATCAGTTGTAGTGGCCGTCAGCTCTGTAGTGCAACAAGCCATCCCGAGTAACAATATGCAACCGACAATCGCTGAAGCCACTAGTCTAAGTACAACAGCGGAACCGGAAAGGCAGAAGAAGGTAAAAGTCTTTTGATGTCATTTCTAACTAGTGTTCTTATTAGTCTCGTTCGTTGCAACAATCTCGCAACAACAAAGTAACAATGATCGTCATATTTTCTTTTTAATTCAACACCTTCGTACATTGATTTCTGATTTACGAATTAGGATTAAAATTAGACTGAAATTTGAACCATTGAGGAGAAAGAAAATCTCAAGTATCAAGTTCCAATCCAATCCCAATTTGTAGTGCAATAATAAGCACAAGTTTTAAATTCTCAATTTCACATGTAAACAGACGAAGGTCGAAAGTCCGATCCAATCAGCATCAAACACTCCGGTCGCCACAGAAGCAACCACTACACCTGTGATAATGGCGGTGACGCAATCTACTTCCTCGATCGTCACTCAGTCGCCGACAACCACGTCGAGCAACATCGTCGTGTCCGTGCCGTTAACTGCCACCTCACTCCCGAGCACAGTCCAGAACTTGGTGCCGACCAACATGCCGACGCTTTACGCTCAGCAGATGCAGCAGAGCATAATCACCACGGCCGCGAACACGGAACCGCGATCCAGCTCGGTGAATACCGAAAGATTTTTCAGGGAGGAAACGCCAGGAAAACGATCTCGGTAAGTCGAATGAAACGCGGTTCGAGTTAAAAAAAAAAAACGACTTGCTATCAACAGGCCTTGTTTTAAAATAAACTGCAATTTAAATATAAAAGTTTCTGTTTATATTTACATGTGTGTTTATATTAAATAGTTTACTTCTATATAAAAAAATTTCTACTACACGATAAGATAAGATTAAAATAAAAAAAAAAAAAAAAAAAAAAAAGAATATTTTTGTTGTTATCGGAATGTGAGAAATGAAACGGAGTGTAAAACAGTGGTGATTCTTTTTACAAAAGCGCATTGCGCGTTATCTAATACGTAGGTAAAGTGCAGCGAGAGGTGATAAGAACACAAGTGCTTCAAGAGAACTATGCAGGTGCATTCTTCAGGAATGCGCCGTGCATCGCGCTCAAAATGGCGGATGCGCCAATTGGTAAACAAGGTGGTCTATTCTAACCTGTACGCGCGCCACAGTGGACTGTTTGTTTGTTTCCCGAATATTTGCTCGGTCGGGCGACAATAGTGTCTGGGAACGTGATCCCGAAAAGTCGAACGTTGATCGTTGACGCGAACGTTGATTGATTGCGCGACTGGTTGGTCGCTGGCGGGATCGAACGTGCACATTGTGTTTATAACAGTAGTCAGTATGTGTAATGAGCACAATAGTTCACTTGAGGTCATTCGACATGCACCGCATAACAATCGCGTCTGTCAATAATTGTTTAATTGCGATAATTCGATTTTTCGCGTTAACATCCGGACGACAACAACAAGCGAGAAAATATTGTCGGACGAGCCGTCGGGCGATTTTGTGACTTTAACGCGATCTTTGAAGCACACCAAGTTTATGGTTATGTTTGTTTTTTCTTTAATGAGACGACTCAAGTGTCGTCTTATCGAGCCGCAGAAAGGTGTAACGTGACATTTCTCTCATTAATCTCAGTTGCCTAGTTTGTTCACATTAACTTTGTTCCACGAAATTCTCACCAGAAGAGCGCTTCAGGTACTTCTCATTAGTGCACTTTCACGTGACAGCAACATGAACTTGATCTTTCAGCTATACGTTTAGTAAATGCTACGTATTTTTAACTACGTTGCGAATTGCGAGAAAAAATACATTTATTTATAAAAGTGCAAACACAGAAAACAACAATAATCACAAATGTGCAGTAATGTTGTATAGAGGCAGAAAGAACGTGTGTTTCTAATAAGTGATACACATAAAACTGTGTAAATTGTGGGATATGCAGCTGAAAGATCAACGGAAGAAATCTATTGAAGTTCCTGTAATAAAATTAAACATTATTTTGTGAAATATTTCTTTGTAGTTCCCAATCAGCTGACAAGCAGGAGAAGACTCGGAAACCAAAACGTGGCTCGTCGAATAGTCAGTCGGCATTTTCGCAAGCAGTTTCATCCGTCGTAACCTCTGCATCCAGCAGTGCAGGAGGAACAACGTCCAAGAGGGGTGCGCGAAACAATCATCAGACTCCCCCACCGGCGAGCACCGTGGCTCCTGTGCCGTCGATAATTCAAGGTCCCACAGCCAGTGGCGGACATTTCGGCAGTATGAGTAATGCCGCGACTACTCTGGGACCAGTTGTCAAGGAGTCACCACCTAGCAGTCCTGGATCAGAAAGTATGGGCAGTTCAACCGGAAAACGAAAGAGAAAAGCAGCTGTGTCGACGCCCACACCGTCTGCGTCAACCACACCGACCACTCTTGGTACCACAATAAAAGAAGAAAACGTGAAACTGTAAGAAAACACAACAATAACGCGAGAAAAACAAAACGTGATTTTTTTGATCGACCGCAAATAAATGTAGTGTGTGATAATGTTTGTTTAGATTTCAAAATGGAGTTAGCGCACCGCACATGTTGGGAAATCAGTTGAATCCTACTTCGACAATGGCGCAGAAAATGTCCGATACGCTTTCGCAAGAGCTGGAGGCTCATTCTATTTTTACGGAAGCGAGTAATTCCACTACGAACTTGGTTGGACCGCAGTTGCACAGTCGAGTAATCGCATCTGTAAGTAATGTCGGTTGTGTCTCAAGATTAAAAGTTTGTTATTTCGACAATTAACGACGGTTTTTTTTCTGTCCGTTACCTTGATAACCACCAGATACGATCTAGCCAACCGGGTATGCCGCCTACTTCGTTCTCGCCGATATTTTCCACAAGCAGCAACAATGGGAATTCCACACAGTCTAACGCAGCTACTGCCAGCGGAGCTCTGGGTGGCGGAGCAATCCCGCAGACACTGGATCAGCTTTTAGAGAGACAGTGGGAACAGGGAAGTCAATTCCTAATGGAACAAGCTCAGCATTTTGACAGTGAGTGTACGGCAAGGAAAAACATGCTTACAATCGCATGAGTTTCGTGAGGTGAAGGGAAGTTTGCGGTTTACTTTTTATTTTCTGATAAGTTATCGTTGCAGAGAAACTTGCATGATGGCAGAACGCGATATTATTTAAATTGTTTTGCGATAAAAACTTTGTATTTTAATCACGTATATGTAAATCATCTGTTTTTTTTTTTTTTTTTTCGTTATTTGTTTACTGTCTTCAAAATGTCGAGCGTGCTTTTGACGTTCTAAAGAAAATGACTCACATCATAAAACTGACGATGTTATCAAAATCTGTTACAGTCGCATCTCTGCTTTCGTGTCTACATCAACTGCGAGCTGAGAACCTTAGGCTAGAGGAACATGTAAATAATCTTCTGCAGAGGAGAGACCACTTATTGGCTGTGAATGCTAGACTCGCTATTCCATTAACAACTCAGCCTAGTTCACATCCAGGTTAGATGAGAATTAAATGAATCAACTTTGCTACATCGTTTACGAGAAGCAAAATAAATAAAGTATATCAATTGTGTGTTTTCAGTGAACAACATACATCCGACGGTAAATCCATCTCATTCTAATGTCCCACACTCAGAAGTGCCGCCTGGTGCGCCTGCTCCGGTACCTAGAGTAAGCCGTGAGCCACGTCTAAACAACACTTACATGTCCCATTCTAGTTCCGGCCATCCGACAACGTTAGAAAATGGGTTACCGCCGGATCCTTCTCCACCCGCGGCGGCTTCTCTCTCTCAGTATCAACTTCGAGGATCACTGGTTGCACCGCAACCGAGCCCGACGATAAGGTAACATGTCTCACATCATTGATTGATATGCTGTTATTCTTATCTTATATAACGTCTAAATATTTCGTAAAGGCACAGTCCAGCCGGCGGTGGATACCTTCAACCTGGTCAGGGGAGCAATATAGTGTCGCCGGCGTCCGCCAATACTTCTGGCGTGGTGCGAAATTCGTCTGTCACGCCGGATCCGTTACGCGGAGTCAGGTGAGCGAAAGAGCATCGACTTTATTCAATTTGATTGTCAAAAATTCTTTATCAGAGTTTGCAACGATTTTGCAATTCATTTTCTTCCCAATCAGATCGGCATCGCAACCGTCGGGCACTTACATGCCGTCGATGTATCAGCCCACCATGTCAAATCAAGTAAGCGGCGTTCACAATCTTCATTCGCACGGACCTTCGCCAACGGGCCACGGTCCGCCGAGTAAACCTAGCTGAAGGTAGATACAAAACTCGAATATAGCAACCGCAACTTGTAAAAAATAAATGAAAGCACATAACGTATATACATTAATATATGCAGAGTGCGTTCGCTTTGGGTGCTCACGCGCCTTTGATCGTCAGTAGCTCACCTTTGTTCCACATTTAATGAGCAATGGCTGTTGTCACTTGCGTCATTGAAGCGCGCGCTCAAAGCGAACGCGTTCGATGTAAAAAACAAAAAAAAAAAACAAGGATATAATCTCGTCGCAAGAGAGAGACCTAACTGCAATTCTTCACGAGATATTGACTGATGTACATTTTTCTATGCCAGGTTTATCGGCAATCATTTTCTTGCGTGATAACGACCGTCACTTTGACGAAGTCGGTCGCAATGTACAAACATACACGTCGATTTATATCCTTTACACAACTTTCCATACATTCAACAGATTTATACATCAATCATCACGCGCGCAGTGCAATGTTGAACATTTCGCACGTATTTGCGATTTTTTTTTAATCGCAAATCATCTCTCATTGAAAAAGCGACACGCTTGTATATCGAATTGGATGTTTAGTATCACTCCTTCTTAACTTTCTGTTGTTTTTATCTTGTTGTGGTATTTTTATAAGCACGATTTTACAAGTTATACGTACTGTAATGACGTACCGAAAGCTCAATTAAAATTAAAACGATATTAGAAGCGATAAAAGAAAAAAAACGAAGAAGCAGTTAGGAAGACTTGTCTCATGGATTCAAGACGCTAAAAAAAAAAAAAGATGAATTCATCGTTCATTGAAATTTTTTTTTGTTATTGAAGCACACACTAAAATCTATTTGACTTTTACATTTGGTTGAAACCTCATTCATAAAGACAAACGATAGGAGCATAGTCTGAGACATATTCTTTATCTCTCTTTGTAGGCATCATCATATGTGAACAGCAAATCCAGATGTACAAATCTTAGACTGTAAGTCAACGTATCGAGATAAATAGCAATAATACACAGTAGGTATAGTATGTTCTGAACTGCGTTTATTTCGGTGGGTGGTGCGACATTGCAAGTTTTTTCGCGCGAAAAAATGGAAAAGAAAAACAAGGGTTCAAATCCGAATCGGCAGTAACAAATTCGAATCGTCCGTTTGTAATGCAATTGCATCTATGTGCGTCGAATCTGACGATTTGTATTATTTTGCGAGCAAATATGAAATTTTTATGCTTCAAATCTTGTTTTTTTTTTATATAGCTTTTTATTTTGTATTAACGTACCACCGTTGAGATATGTCGCAGTGTGTGCGTGTCCTGCCTGTTTACTGAGTGTGTGTTTGTCCTATGTTTCTGTGTACATGACGCGTGTATGGCAATAAGTACACTGGTGCGCAATGTCTTCCGAAAGGAAAGTAAGCGAATTTTTCGTCTGTACGCGCGTTGTTATTCAGCGGCAAACCGGTGTGAAAAAAAAAGAAAAAATAGCGCGCGTCTAGATAGAAAAGTCCCTTTCTTCAAAAGTCTTCATCATTGCGCACGAGTGTACAAGGACGATATTGAGTGCGACCTATTTCCAGAGGCGGCTTTAGACGTAAAACGAGACTAGACGTGACTATTCAAAAACGTTTCTCAAGTGAATTCTCGCTCTATTTTGAACAAAAGTTAAAATGTGCGTGTGATCATGAAATGTTTTGCACAAAGAAGAAATGTATACATGTATATTCGTACCGGAAGGTTCGTTTGCGACTACTTTTTCCAAATCCAAAGTTTTAGATTCAAATTCTCCGTGTTGTCTCGTGTAAAGGAAATTCTATCGCCGCCTCTATCTATTTCATAATTAATTTAATGTACATTCTAATCTTATACACACAAAAATATATGGAAGATAATATATCCAAATGTACAAGACGAGCACTGCCTTTCACCAACAAGAGCTGTGAAGTAGGTTGATCGCAATTCGACGATTTTTTTTCTTTTTTAGTAAACACACGACACCGTCTCATTTCACTCACCCCATTCCATCTCTCTTTCGTTATTCAGTTTTTTTTCTCTTAAATCCAATAGATCTCATCGATACTTATTCATCATCATCCATCATCATCATCATCATTGCTGCAAATCCTCAAGGAATGCAAACAGAAGGATATTGTGCCATCGTTTGATCTACAAATTAAAGACACAATATTCTAAAACAATATGATGTTAGTTATACGAGTGTAATATAAAACTCGATGGCAATGACTCTCTGTGTCTCTGTCAATAGTCGGACAATGTCTCAAGCGTTGTTGTTATTATTATTACGAGATTATTATTGTCTCGTAATAATGTGAAACTAATTAGTTACGCGCGCGAGGAACCTTTAATTAGTTAATTTTTGTATATACATTTGTACGTTAACGGTGCATCAATGTCTCCCGTGAGGCGTTAATGCGTCGCGAAATTGTATACACGACAACAAAAGCAAGCAACAAGCTGAATTGCTCTAAATATTTTTACCGTTCTCGCGTGAGTTCCGGAGTTTCCAAGAAATTGTGCGCGAAAAAAAAAATGTTATTTCTGAACATAATGGAAAACTTTTGCAGAGAAACAAGATGGGAAAAACACCGCCACAAAGTTCGGTATCATGAATATTTGTATATTGTATTGTGCGCGCATCGATTGCGATATGCGAATCCGTGTAAGAACACACGATGTAGTAAATAGTAGTGACAAAAGTACGTTGCTTGAAAGGTACATTGTATATGCTTGTATATCGGAATCGAAGTCAGTCCATTTTTTGCCGCATCTCCTGTGAGAATAACGAGACAAATTTTCTATTCTCGTCTGTAATTTTGAAGGAAAAAAAAGCGAGCGACGCTGCGCACGCGTAAAAACGTAAATCAAACAAAAGTGCTGGACAGTACGAGATAGACACACGTTAGAAAATAAGACTTTCAAACGGAAACAAAAATATTTCGCTCAAAAGACTATGAGGTAGATGATGCGAGGTAATAATTCGTTTTTTAATATTGCAAATTCGACGCGACGAAGAAATTCGCATTTAAGATAAATCACAAAATTAAATACATAAGATACAAAAGTACATATAAAAAGGACAAATGTATAAAGAAAAAAGAAAAACAAGAAGTCGAGTGTCCGCCGCAATTGGTCCAAACTCCAAGTGTGTAGTTGGCGAAAAGTATCTTCGCGTGTCGTTTGGAAATACGAAGTCTCTGAAAGACGATAATTTGCAGACGAGGAAAACGGAAATGAATGAATATACGTACGCTCATAAGATAGTAATGTTCCACGCTGTTACGTTATTTTTGCACCGTGGCTACGAGAAGCATAGAACAAAAATTTTTCCAACCTCGCAGAATTTCGACGTGTGAACTTATATATAAAATATATGACATATACGCATGTGTATAAATTTCGCGAGTTTGTCGTACAAAAAACTAAAAATTTTCCCCGGACCACTTTTTGTGATTTGCAGCGTTTATCGAAAACGACGAAGAAATGTTTGCAATTTTTTATAAGACGCCGGAGAATTTCCCGGACTCTTACATTAATATTATATTATATTAATATTACGTTAATAATATTCTTTAATCTAATATTAACTTTTAACTTCGATGTCTTACGTTTTTCATCGTAATGCGCCGGAAGTGTGTTCTATATAAATTGCAATACTATTGGTTTTCTTTACGAGAGAGAAGCGCCAGGAACGTACAAGTTCCATCATTTTTGCGATCGTCGAAGAGTCACTCGACTCCGATCAAATTTACGCGGTCACATGATTAAATTTCGAATTCTAACACCATCGAATATCAGAAGGTGATTCAGGGAATAATATACAAATAAGAGGATCGATCTCGATGCTAAGTTTGTAAGTCCGATCGTAGGAATTAGAAACGGGGAAAGCGCGAGGGGAAAAAAAACAAAAAAAAAAAAAAAAAAAAAAAAAAAAATGACTTGTATATTAGACAAGGTAACGATCTAGCGAGAGAGGTAGATAGACGTGAAAACACCAAACCTACACAGAATAGCTTATTGTCACTCAGGGAGAATCAGTTTACTGCGCAAAATTCTATCGAGGTTTTTCCTGTAGGAGAAGTTGACTGTGCCGCGGTAAGCACTTGATAATGTGACACGTGTTGTTCAATTATTATGTATTCTTGATGTCTGCAAATTGACGAGTTTTATCGAACTAGGATCTAAGTAGATCTCAAACCCTTTTCAGAAATCGTTTTGCTTGAAATCGTTTGCTTAGAGAAAACAAGAGAAAATGTGCTTGCGTCACTGTTTTAATTTCGTTTGTGATCAGTCAAGAGAGTCTTGCAGTTCTTTCCCCGTACTTATATATTGTATCTTATGTAACGGCCTATTCTTCAAGAATGCATGATAAGTATCGAAAGTTTCGAAAAGTATTCAGTCTAAGAGTATTGTTTGTATCGATTTTTGGTGAATTTCGTGGTGTGATCGAAAGTTTTCGCTAGAAAATTTCTAAAAGACAAAAAAAAAAAAAGAGAGAAGAATACGTGATTTTGAAACACAACGTCGTGTTTGTACCACTGAAGAGTATTTTATGCATTATCAATACAGTCGACACTGTGTGTATTGTTATAAGGAATATATACTATATATGTATACACACACGATGTGTACGCGCGCGCGTGAGACGATTTAATAACAGAGAAAATAAACGGACGAGGGATATTATGTAAAAAGTTGTACGATATCCTGATTATATTAGGAGAAGATAAGATACACACACAAAATCGAAGTTTACATAGCAGTACGATGATATTTTTTCACAGCTGATCGTGCCAAATTTTTTTAATCGAATCACTCCGAATCACTTTCGATTTCTTAGGCGAGACTTACTACATCGAGACAGTGCGTAGAAAACAAAAACGTAGATGAACCGTCTGAATTGACGATATCGCGAGACGAGAGAGAGAGAGAGAGAAAGAGGATAACATTCACACGCATCTATTTATTCATCGACACGTTGAACAATTCAATGGAAATCGAATGTTTTCTACGGGATTCATTAGTTTTGTGCGATATCCAATTGTTAAATAATCTTGCAGATTCTTCGTAAGATTTGTTTTGCTTGGATAAAAGTAAAATCCGTCAAAATAACAAAAAAAAACTACCCGTCGCCCATACACGAGTGACATAAGAGTTCAATTACGTTCAACGTGTTAGAAGAATCGTCATTGTCATCGTCATTATTATTAACGCGCATACGTTTATCGGTGAGATTCTGTTTCTTCTCTATATTTTCTTAATCAGAAATATTTTTTCCGTCGATCATTTTTCTCTTCTCTGAATTTGTATTCACTATCGTGTCATTCCAAGTATCGGGATAAGCGGTGGAAGAAGAAGAAGGGAAAAAATTGATCCTTACAGTTTGTTGTGTTCAGTCTCCGTGCGCGAAGATTAGGTGCGCAGTTATATCGTTCCTGATCGTCCACGACTCGAATTCTCGCGATCGATCGTTAAGCGAATACATATACATATAAATAGGTATCGAGTTGTTTTTGATTTTCAAAGCCTTCTCCGGCGCGGAGAAATTATCGCAGATGTACATAAAGAAAACAAAAACAAAAAAAAATAAAATAAAATAAAATAAATCATCAGTGGCGGTTATCATCGACGTATAAATAAGATCGAGCGTATAGATTTTACTTTCATTTAAGTAGTCTTTATCTAAGAGCGAACGCGTTAAGTTTCTGTGTAATGGACACTTTTACCAAATAAATTGTCACTTTCCTACGAGCATACTTTCTCGTCTGTATGTGTCACTTCTCGAGAATCTTTGAGAGAGGAGGAACAGTTTTTGGTTTTTTTTTTTTTTTTTGTTTTTTTTTAATAATATATCTATGCGTTGCTTCGTCAATTCTTCTCGCGTAAATGTGTTCAATTGTTTCCACGAAGTGTTCACTCGGAAATCAATAGTCGTAAATGTGTATGTACATGTACAATAGTTATGTATAGGAAAATCGCGAATGGGGAAACGTGTCAATCAAGACATTTGCGGCGTGATTATTTCGTTTTTCACACAATTGAAGTTTCAGTTCTTCTACAAATTTTTGTGTTTTGTACAAAACCAAGCAATTAACAAAAAAAAAATTATATATATACATATATATGTATCCGTATCGAGAAAACTGTACTGTAACCGCGAGATATGTAAGTACCATCGATTGATAAGCACCATCGATTTATATAAGTGTATTAATTATTGATAAGTAACTATCATTGGTTGATAGTATATCACTGATTGGTAAATAAAAAAACAGTATCAATTGAACGATATCGTTGACGGATAACATTTTCCACACTTTTTGACGCGTTTTTAAAAAAATAAAATGTCAAGTCAGGTCAATGTGATTGTAAACTTATCTGGTTCGAAGAGAAGAAGAATTTCTTTCCCTTCTGATTAATCCATGACGTTCCCACTGACCATCACACGTACCGCGGTAAAGTACGAACCGGATCTGTACAAAAACTGTGAGACATGTTTCGCATTATTCGCTTGCACGTGGTCGCAACACGCGTTTAAAAAACTTGAATCTTTGAATTGCGATACTCACTGTTGCGTAATAACTCAATGACAAGGCCGAAACAAGGCCACTGATTTTAATGACTACGGGTTTCTGCGACCTCAAAATTATCTGAACGATCTTTCTCCGCATGCTCGCGCTGCCCTCGCACCATTGCGTCTCGTACGCCGCCGAGCAAATCTCTTTGCTCTATAAAAAATCAAATATTACTTCAAATCTCGTTTAAAAATAATAATAATCAGTTACAGGGATGTTATTACCATGTGCATTAAATTGTCAGCTGGTAAGGCGCACATGAGAAGCCCCACGCTAGCGCAGAACACTACGACGACGTACTGGGCCTTGACTATTGTCGGTTGATCCTTTTCAAAATTTAATGTAACATGTTTTAGTTAATACGCAAGCGATTAATTATCAGTAACTACGTTGTTGTCATAAAAAATTATTTAAAGAGATCTGCTTTTTCTAAATATATACGTCTCCGGGAAAAAGTTCCTTTTATATAGTCACATTCTACATTTGATTGTAACTGATACAATTTATATGCAGAGGCTGGCGTAAAAGCAAATATAATTTTACATTAAAGTGTTGTGAATCGGGCAGTTCGAACCGGTTGCAAGGCGTTGGTGCAGTAAATGACAAAAATATCCATAAACGTAATTTAAAACATTTTTGTCATTTACTGCACAACACCTTGCAACCGGTTCAAACTGCCCGATTCACAACCCTTTGATGATCGATTGTTACCAACACCAGAGGACGTCTCTTATTTATCATTATAATTTTAGTACATATTTATACGATCAGATATAGAATTTGTCCAAGGAGGAACTGTTTTTTCTCGTTTAAATCAAGATAAAAATTTTTTTCTCTCGCAAAATACTTGTTAAGCGAAATATTCTTTCGATGATCTTACAGTAACCATGTTCAAGCTTCCAAAAACTACCCCCATCGTCGTCGTTGTTATCGTGGTTAATATCAGCGGTCGTACAATGTCACTCACTTCTGTCGCGTATCTACAAAATATCTCGTAAAGTATTTTTAATTCCACAGTGACGCGATAACGAATCACAAATGACGATTCTTACTTCAATATCTCGTCGTGCAGTTCGATACACTTGTCGAGCTCGCGTTCGCTCTTGATGCTGCGAATCTTGCGGGCCAACAATTCTAGTCTTGCCGCGGAATAAAACAAAAGAATCCCGATGGCACAGTCGATGCACATCCCGGATGCGGCCTGCAAACCGACCAAAGACTGATGCAAGTAGATGACAACTTTCACCGGTTGCCGTTCAACCGAAAACGGATACTTTGCGTGAGTCGGAAACTGTTGCGGGAGGATCAACGGGCCGCAGATGACGCCGATCGCGGTCAAGTAACACCACAAAATAAAAATCCCGTAACCACGCTTGTAACTGTCAACGTAGTGCTGCAACGAAACGTTCGTCTTTGCATCCGCCTGTTTGCAAAACGTTTCCATTGCGCGATAAACAGCCTGAAAGAATTAGTTTTCGTTTTTTTTATTCTACATGAGATAATCGTCTCAATGACCTGACGTTTGTTTTCAGATAAATAAAAATTATCAATTCGACAAATCTTATTGCATACGTACTTGAAAGCGAGTGTATCGATTGCGACACACCATCATCTTGATCGTGATCTGAAGGACCGCGCAAGAGAGGCAAACGGATTTAGCCAAGATCACAGGATCGTTGCGATATTCGTAAACCGAATTCAGTAATGGAAGTAACAACAAGATACTGCTGAGGTAGCACGTGTACCACCAAATTTTGTACAGATTAACACTGAATTTCGTTGTTTCCGACGACGATGGTGGCCAGGCGCACGTTAAAGCCACGCTAATCTTTGTGAACAACATAGCTCGGGTCGGCGTAAGTTTTGTTTTCGATATTGCGATAATACGATTGCTGTAACGCATTATCATCATCACCGGAGAACACGATCGCTCGTTTATTCCGTAATAAAATTTTCGCGCACACTTGTCTGTTATAATAAATTCTCCCAGACACTTCGCGTTTGCGCGATGCGAAAGATGTTTAGAATAAGGGGCTTAGAACTTTGCGGGAATAACTAACGAGGTAAGCTACAGGTAGATTCACACATTGAGACGCAAACGTATGCTCTTATATTACAATTTTCAAATCTTCGATTAATTAAAAGACTGCCGCGTAGAAGAGAGCGTCTCCATATAAAATTTTTGCTTATTGCCGCAAAAATGAAACGTCCCTGAAAAAGAGATAAGACGACAAATCAAATCAAATATCGAATTTGATGCGCGCTGTAAATTCAAGCGTGGAACTTTATTATGGAAACACAAACTCCCCCGTCGACGTACGCGGGTAAGTACATCGTCGCGTGTTGCATGAGTATACTCTTTTTAGTCGTCATTATATATACATGTGTGAGAATGATAACAGATTTCACGTTTCAGAGTTGATGATATAGGTAATATCGGACTACGGTGTAGCTTCTTTTAATTAATTTATTATATGCGCGATACAAACTCGCAATTACTTCGCCGCGGTTGCCGCTTAGACGTACGGAAAAAGTATACGTGGAAGAGAGTAAAAGTGCGTTTTTACCGTTCTTATTTCCGGTAATAAAGTAGAGTTTTTTATTTCGACAAAAAAGTTTAATATATTTGAATAAAATGTTACACAGATACTTATATAGTTTTTTTTTCTTTTTACGAGACATTTATTCATATACAGAAGAACGGGAGTTTTCTTGTTTTTTTTTTGTTTTTTTTTTTTTATTCTGTGTACTACATAATATATTATACGTATGTAACGAATCTGTGTAATAATTTTATTAACGAAAAAATATAATGAGAATATAACAATCACACTGGAGTACAACTTGGCCGTAAATTTTATTATGTATGTATGATACAATTATTTTCTCTTTATCTTAACGTGTTTTACTCAAATATAAATAAATTTCTCTTATCGATTCTCCAATCGATTGTACTCCGTTAATTGTCTGAAACACATCAGTTGGGAAACGTATCCTTAGAAAATTAATTATTATCACAAATAATACTTATGCGTACAAGTGCATATGTAATAAATTATTATATTATTGTACAAAGAAGACAAATGTAATTTGTTCAATAAGGAACGGATGGGGGCGAAACGAATCTTCAAAAACCGACGTATGTATTTTACATTTATATCGGATGTTACACCAGAGAGTGAACATCCTTTCTTATCGCTAAGTGTGTGTTTGATGATCTATATACCAATACACAATTTGAATAAAACATTCGGATATGCAACAAAAAAGCGCACAAAAAAGTTTCTTACCTCTCGGGTATCTCACTTGGGTATCTGTGTGTAAAAATATTTAAAAAAATATAACACAATAATAGAAATAAATATCCCATCATCAAAAATTATTTTATTACGAGCTATCTAAAATTCTCATATATTTAACTATATTTTCATAAATATTTAAAAAAAAGAAACAACTCAACAAACAGAATGGTACGGAAATCTAGTCTAAAACCTTCTCTCGTATATAAGTATACAGTTCTCTATAAAAATCATATCCTAAGAGGGACAGAGTATGGTTCTCTTTAACAGTGTCGAGAGTGTCGAAATGAACTCGTTAAAACGATCGAATAACTTGTGTGCGGAGTAGCAACGCTATTCCACGCGATTTCGTAGAGGTAAAAAAAAGCGGGAAGAAAAATAAAAAGCGCGAAGGTGTGTCGTAAACTTTTGAAAACTTATTTTTCGTTCTATTCTGCCGTTGCTACGAGTGAAAGAGGGATTTCGAGAAAGCTGCGAACTTCTCTCTCTAGTCTCAATGCACATTTATGTGTACGATAAGACGTGTGTGTGTGTGTGCGGGTCTTTAATTGATATATTTCTCCATTTGGTACATATCGACGAGCAAGCGCGAGATCGGTATCTCCCCGATGGTTTCGTGAAAGAACAAACGCTCGACCGTCTTGGAAGAGACGCATCGCAGATATCCGACCAGAATCATCAGCCTCCCGATTCTACCCGGTTGTTGCGGATAACGTGACCTCGTGTAGTCGACCAAGATACGCTGCGCCTGATCCTGCAGTATCTCGATGGGTTGGACCGCGTGCAGACCTACTGTTTCTGCGATTTACAAAAAAAAAAAAAGATCCCAAATACACACGCTGTACATCCGCGTTTGCTGTGAAACTTAAATTAAAGTTTCTGTCTCTTTTACCTGGCGTGAACAGAGCCACCGCTTTCATGCAACCGCACTCGCCGAAATCGGGAGAGAGTTGCCTGAATCGACATATGATCGCCTGCAATATCAAATCAACGTAATTGCGTCGAGTGTAAATCGCTGAAACGAATTCTAATTCGTGCACAGATAAATAAAAAAAAAAAAAAATGCAAATCGCGCGCGCGCGTTTGTGTTGCGCGCGCGAAAAAAATAAACCGTAAATACACAAATGATCGATTTCAAGAACGAACAAGAAGAAGACCCATAAACCTGAATAAGAACGAGCTCTTGGTTCGTAGGATTATCGTCTGTGGGAAGTCTAGCGCGCACTTGTTCGTCTTCCAGGAGCGCGGTGATGTCCCAAGAAACGGACCATTGCGCCAGGTGCAAAAGAAACAACTGAGTCCAGGATCGTTCCAGTAGCAACAGCTGGTCGTCCTTCGATATCGTTTGGAAGGGAGGTAGGCATCGAACCCATCTGACTGCCATAAACAACAGTCGAGCTGTTGTTTCCTGCGTTATCATCAACAGTTTATATCGTTAACGTACGTGCAAAATGACCGAAGAGAAACACATAGGTGTTCGCTACACGCTTTGGGGAGAGATAGAGCTACCTGCAACATTTCCCAAGTAGGACTGAAGCTTTGCACGGTTCCCGTCGGACTCTGACTCGTTTCCGTCTCCAACTGTTCCATCGAATATTCTGTCGTGGGTTGCAATCGCGCGTTCCACGCACGCGTGGTTTTTTTTTTTTTTTTTTTTTAAGCAAATGAAACAACAAAGCTTGTGTAAGTCATCCTAGCGATAAAAGAGTCGCACAGATTTCTTGTTAGTTTAAAGATTTATCTTGAATAAAATTTAAAACATATAAATTATATAAGAGAAAGAAAAAGAAAGAGGAGGTAAATATAATTGAAACATTTATTCGTAAAATTATCTCGTTATTTTCTCTACGTGTATTTTGACAGCCGGAGCAAGTAAACAAAAACATAATTTTCAGGAGGGTGGTAATCGTTTATTAAGTTAAAACGAAACGAGGAGAACACGAGGGGCGCGGCACAAATTGAGCTGAATTACTTACCTGACATTCCTCGGCGGACATTAGTATCTGCAGAAGGGGAGGCTGCGGCGTTAGGGAGACAGTCGCGGCGGCCTGGTAGAGGGTTGTGGTCGTGCGAGGGTGCGGCAGTACCAGCGGCACGGGGGATGGGGACTCCTCCGGCGGTTTCTGTACCAGCGCCATCGGTCGCGGATAAGGCGTGAATCTTTGGTCACACCTTAACCTTCTACAGCAATAACCCTTAACTACTTCACGAAAAGTCGGTATTGCTTTACATAAATTTCGCTCGCTGAGTTTTAACAGATTTCACAGTGTATAGTTTTTTTTTTTTTTTTTTAATTAGATACGTGATGTTATCAGATCAATTGTTTCTCACCATTATTTTATCCTCAGCACTGTCGCGTCTACATTAAACAAGATGATTCTTTGAAATTAAACAAAAATTACACACCTGTGCGCCGACAGAACGTACGGAGGAGCTAACGGCGGTCTCAATCGATCATTGTGCACCGGGGCCGAAGAATGCGGAGTCAACTGCGGAACGATTTGCGACTGTTGCTGATGTTGCTTCTCCGAGATAATAGCGTGGGGTTTTGGTTTTCTCGGTCCGCGCTCATGCTGTACTGCTAAACACCAGTTACAACATATTTATATTACTCTTTTTATCCCCTCTGTTATATTTCGTTAAAAAAGTTTCTTCTCCTTCCGCTCTTCTTCGCCTTTCCATCTCTTATCAGCTGATTTCACAATGATTAACTTTTCTTGCAAAAATTCAACAAAATGTCAAAAGACAATATAGCGCAGATATGTAGAATCGAATCTAAATTATTATAATTAATAAATTAAGGCCAGTATAAAATCTAATACATAACATTGACCTCTTAATTTACCGACTAATCATTTAACAGATTCAAATTAATAAAAAAGCTTTCGATCTCTTCTCTCGTCAACTTCAAATCCCGCAACGAACTCTCAATCCGAGAAACAACGAAAACATATTCTTACGCGTGTGATATACCCGCTCGGAAGTACGTAGCTAGAACCGCCTATCAATAATATCGGCGATGGACTTAACGGTGGGAGCGAAAAAGTAGGCGCAGGTTGCGCGGAATTGAATTCGAAAGGGGGGAGGTATAACGCGCGTTGTAGATCGTTCGAGATGTACGAAAGCTGTATGTCCCGTGACCCGATGAGGGAGGAAGGGAGGAGCGAACAAGAGGTCGAGGGAATAGAGGGGGTCGAATCGCGGATGAAAGAGGGTGGTGTAGAGAGACCGGATGTGGTGGCTGGCCGGGCGTCAGCTTCTACAGAGCTCGATCTTTCGAGCGTGGCTACAAACCCAGAAAGAGAAAGGGATAGAGAGAGAGAGAGAGAGGGAGGGAGAGAGAGGGTGAAAGAGGAGGATGTCAAAGGGGAGGAAGACAGATAGAGCGAGATGGCGAAGTGGGAGCTGCAACTGGGTGGCAAGCACATCATCATTAATGAGGCTGAGCGGATAGCAGCCGCGGATTCCCACGTTCGCACTGGCGTCGCAATATCTCCCCTTTATCACGCATTGCCCCGAGAAGAGTGGTACTTCGCCACCACGATGCAACGTGGAGAATTTTCTTCTCTGAACGCGTTTG
The DNA here is from genome assembly GCA_014825455.1 of Pseudomyrmex pallidus. Taxonomy (NCBI): domain Eukaryota; kingdom Metazoa; phylum Arthropoda; class Insecta; order Hymenoptera; family Formicidae; genus Pseudomyrmex; species Pseudomyrmex pallidus. The sequence goes on along the minus strand of QVNV01025639.1, from coordinate 32,434 downwards.
AAAACTGAAATCCAATTTTTCCTCCTCGCGCGCGAGTGAAAGATACATCAAAGTAGAATAATACTTCAATGTTGACTGTTGCGCGGTGTTTTGTTACATAAAGATAAAAAAAAGTGAGAGAGAGAGATTGTGATGTCTGCAACACAACTTTTCAGTCTGTAAAATCTTACCAATATTATTTCCACGCTATACAAGACAACACACCGTGTGCGCACACGTGTGGCAAAAAGAAGCGACGCGAAATCTGCTTCGGGGCTGTTTGCTTTATCGAGTAGATTGGCCGTGCACATACATCGCGTAACAGGTACAAATATTATTATTTTCCACGAGTAATTGTTCCCGATCCCCTTTGCCGCTCTCGAAAAAGGCGTTCGAGATAAAGACTTGTTTACTTTGAAAACAATGATCTTTATGTTTCACGCACGCGGTTGCGTGAGATTACTTTTCCGCGTATGCGCGCGTAAAACGGTATCTCGAAAAATCTCTCCTCTGTTTAATTTTTATTATTCGACCTTCCGTCGTTAAACGCGAAATGCAGATTTTTTTAACGCGGCTTTTATTCCCGACGGAGTATCAGAAATGAAAAACGATCCGTTTTTCGCTGCCACGACCACTGAGCTTCGTCCTTTTTACGAAAAGCGCTTTTTACCTTGATCGCTCCGCGGAGAAACATTTTGTCGTCCTGCACGCATCGTTGCTCAAATACAGAGCTTTGGAGCTGAGAGCAGCTTACGACTCGGCGAAGCGAAAAGTGCGAGTGTGCGTTTAAGGGAAAGTTCTCCTCGACGAGGAGAAAACGAGCATCGGGCCAAATCGATCTCGCAAAGATCGACCGAGCAAAGTGCGATCGCAATTATATATATATTGTATTTTTTTAAACCGTCTAATATACGCATTTTTTGTAGTTTTACCACGTACGATAGCAAGATGGCGGAGTGTTCAAATCCCCAGTGCGAAGGTGCACTTTAGGACTTTAAATAATAAAGAAGAAAGAAAACGAGGGTGTGCGTCTTTTTTCTTTTTTTTTTTTTTTTATACGTTCAAACTCTCTCCAATTTTTCTACATATTGAAGAAAAACTGAAGATCAAAGTCGCGGTCGAACCATTTGAATTTCTCTCACGCGTCAGCGGCTCGCGGACGATTTTCGAGAATACGCGCGTATCCAAACGGCAAATGGACACGACGACGGGGATTAGAATCGCATGCGCTGGAATGGACCGCACCCTACTGTTCATCTCCGCGATTCTCCGCTCTCTCCGATTCTTTCTCTCTCTTTCTTTCTTGTTTCTTTTCGTTCGCACACATACACACGCACGTCACCTTATCGCGTGCAGCTATAAACATACGGCCGCCGTAATACTTTCGGGACCGGCACGTGTGGTCCACAATGGGATTTCCCACAGTGGAGTGACGTAGGCGTATAGGCACCTTCTCTGCACGCGTGAACACACACACACACGTTCGCGCGCGGATACGGTGGATGCGGAGCGCACAGGGAAGTTTCCGTTTTAAGAGTGCATTTACACACACACATACACGCGCGCGTGTGCGCGACACACACGGTGCTCACACGGGCCATGGAGCTCATACGGATCATGGGGCTCACACTCTCTATCCTCCTAAACGGTAAACCGATCTGTGAACATTTCAGCAGTCAGCGATCTCGAAGGCTAATCCCCCGGTGAATGGGGTTGATACACAGACGCGCGACGCGCACCACTACCAGCATTGTCCCGGCGATTGTCAACGTCATCGTGTGTGTGTGTGTGTGTGTCAAATTCGCGCGCGAATATACACGTGTTAACACTTCAGAGATTTTCATTGTTGATCTTGGGAGATACGCGCGCCAAGGGAAAGGAGAAAGGAGTAAACCAAGATGGACAGTAGCAACAGTTGTCTCGAAGAGTTCGCATTACTCGCTTTTTCAAAAGTTTACCCTGAAAAACATAATTTTGAATAAGTTTTGCGCGTGTGCGAGAAAGAAGACTATGACGACTGTGAAGTGAAAGAATAGAGAGTTAGTGTAGAGAATTGAAATTTAGTAAAATTATCTTCTCGATTAGAATTAATAAAGAAATTATATTTAACAGAAAGTCAGAATAGAAATGTATTTTGTGCATCATATTTCTCGGCCTTCTTCTTTTTCGGATAAAAGAGACGACACAAGTGTAGATTCGCAAATGTGATTAAATTTAAGCTCGTTATCGAGAAAGTAGAGTCATTCAATATTTTTTGCGCGCGCAACTCGAAGGATTTCAATACGAGCTAGTCGCAAATCCGCAAATCGCAATTTTTATTGTTGCTACTTCCCGTCTGAGTCTTACAAGTTTTTTCACGCGCGTTATCAACTTCGCCCTGTGTACACGGCTATTGTCCGTTACCGAATATACAGAGTCCGTTTTCCATTCAGATCGCTTTTATTGTCCGGAAAATCGTATGCATGTCGTCATGAGTGTACATACGTGTATCTGCATACGTGTAAACCATCTGCAATCCGTATGTAACATTCCTCTCTCTCTCTCTCTATTTCTCTCTATTCAGTTTAGGCTTTCCCTCGACCAATCCTATAAATCAAAATTCCGTGAAACGTGATCAGCACCGCGTGAAGCACGTCACACGCATGAAGCAGCGGGCGCTCATTCCAGACTTACAGTGTTGGAGTAATGTTGTTTCTTAATATTGCGATATGTGTCGTGTGATGTGTGTCGCAATATAAATAATAATACTTTCAAAAAGGAACAACAACTCTACATACACCATGCGCACGCGTTCCGCGCACTCGAAGCAGACCCACCGCGCTCGGCCATTTTGTTTCCCTCCGTGGTCGACTACGGTTTTTTAATTTTATGTTGCATTTTTTAGCTCCATAGAAGATAAACTATCGCAGATAAGTGTTTTGTAAATACGAATCTATTTGATATGTTAAAAAATTAAAATATATGCATACTCTGCGCGCGCGCGTTTGCTGATTTTCAATGAAAATAACACAATTACGCGCTTAATTAAATCGCGCGATTCTTCATCCCGCGGTCACACAGGTGTTACATAATCTACATTATTCTCCGCGACAAAAAAGAAACAAATTTTCCCGCAGTAAAGCTGCAACGTACTTCTTACTGGTAGAAAGGTAGAAAAGGATTAAACATATAATATGGCGGCGATGTGACATTTTGCGGTCGCTCATCCGCGAAAGCACACCCGACAGAGAAGTGGTTAAAACGTATTTCCTTTTCGCGCGTCCGCGGATTCGAGAACCGTCCGTATCGTTCGCGATATACGGGACGAGAGGAAAATCATAGCCCCGTGATAACCCGCGGATGTAATTCTCGCATTTATCTGACGCGGAGACGAATCGAGACACGACGACATTGTGTGGAAGGGAGAGAGGGTTGCTGCAGTTCCTCGGGGCGTGTTGGTATGATGACAGGTGACGATCAAAGCCCGGCTTAGCGCAACGACCCGTTTCGTCCGCACACATCGCGCTCGTATCATGCGAGGGAGGACGCGCGCTCGCGTTCTCCATCGTTCCTCTCCTTCCTCTCTTTCTTTCTATCTTCACTCGCGTATGTACGAATGAATGTCGCAAATATCATCCTAGCAAATTTTTGCACACACACCTAGTCTCTCCGAAATAAATTCTAAAATCCCACGTGCCCCAAATAAAAAGTACTATTACTGTCAATTTTTCTATGCGATTTACGTGTAGAAAATCATGTTTTACACCCTTTTCACGCCTCTCATACATTTTCCTATTTTAGATTTAAAAAGTCTGTGTTTCTCGAACATGTCAAAAATCTCGGTTCTTCCTCCACCTCCTCGTCTGATTTCTCATCGGAAACGCGTCGTCTTGGTTTTGCAAACATCCACGTTTTCTTTCGAGAAACTTCCGCGGCGAGAGATGGCATTTACGGCGCCTACCGTGCTCCTCGTTCTCTGTTGTAGGCCCGTTTACCGTTTATGTGGATGGATTGATGCTGCCCGTCGCGTGTACGGCACGCCTCGCTTCGTTGCGTCGCCAGCCGTCCATTCCCACGCAACTTCCCCTGTGTGTGCTGTCACTATCCTCGACCCCTACCCACCCCCTTCCTTCCAACCATCTAGGACCGGCCGAAAACATTGCGGAAAATCTGAACAATTTTTTGAGAATAGATTTTCGCAAATTTTAAATCGCGCTCCGAAACTCCTGAAGTGACAGAAAATTGAAAGGACACAGGTGGAATCTGCGAACGAAAATCTGCTCGATGTCTTCATGTGAAATTATCGCGTCTTGAACGATAGAACCCGAGTTTAAAATCTCTATTGGAACAAGATAATCCATAAAATACTGTAAAAAATCTTTTTTTATCTATATATTTCATCGCGACGATTAAACTTTTGTATTTTGAAAATGAAGAAAGAAAGCGAGAGAGAAAAACGAAAATGCTCGAACAATTTCCGATCGACATATCTGGCGAAAGGGCGCAAATGTCTCCGGCTGCGAAGCGCCTCGATTTAATTCCAGTTTAAAGTACTTGATGCTCTCGGGAAAAGGGTGCTTGTTTGAATTATGAACGGAAACAAAAGAGATTTAAAGTTTGAAGTAGCGGACCGCGATTGATTGGGCATGAAAACGGGGCGAAGTTTGCAGATCTAAGAGTGTTGGTGGATCCGAATGTGTGTACACTGGAAATGATGTTGACCGTGCCCGGGATCTGGGAAAAGTCGCGGAAACGTTTCGGGAAAGCGGCTGTGTGTTTCGCGCGCGCTTTTCATATATCCTAACTTTTCAACAAAAATCCGTAAAATCTGGAAAAGAGAATCGAATGATCAAACGTGAGCGAATTACACAATTATTATTCGCGCATTAAAAGTAAAACGAACTTTAAAATCGAATGCGTAACTCCGCGTAATGTGACGGATTATTATTATTTCCTCTTTCGCAACTTCCGTTCTTCGCGCTCGCGCTAAGAAGATCACCGAGAGTTCACAAATTCGTCACTTGTTAAGCCACTCGGTAATCTTCCGACGTCGTTTAACGCCATATTTTGCGTAATACATAAGTCCTGTATTTATATATATAGTATATATACAACGGGAATATCGCACCATCGGGGGAAAGAAGAAGAGAGAAGGTCCCGGCATTTTGCCGGCCGCCGCGATGCGGTGCGCCAATACACAGACGGGGATAATATCGCAGGCGGTGAAACGAATTTTCCGCGGAAAGAGGAAAAGCGCGCGTCGATTACGTTACGGGGGTGTGAGCGGGGGCGTTAGAGGTTTCGGGGTTGTCAGCGAGCGGATGATTGCGCGCCTGCGGCGTCACGGCGCTTTCCGCGATGCGCCGAGTATCACGTACATAATACATAGCGTCGTACCTCCCGACTGGTCACCTACTTCTTATGGGCTTTTCACAACGAATTTCCCTTTGCAAACTTGTCGTGTGTTTTAGTTCAGAATTCAAATAAATCATGTTAATTTTTATTGATTTTTTCTTCTCGCGTGAAGTTATGCAAGAATTTTACAAATTTTATTACGTGTATGAAAGAGCTAATTACTTACGAAATTAATGATTGCTTCACATTACCGATGCTTTTAATTTAATAAAATGTCGCAAACGTACTCGAGATATTTCGCTTCGTCTCGACTTTGTACAAAAGGAGAAAAATCCGTAAGTTATTTCACCGAGACGAAAAGTGTCCCGAAAACGTTACTCTGACGCCGACTATATACCGTCGGCAATTAATCACGACGTCTAATTAACTCCGCCAACAAAGTACGAGCAATTTCGAGAGAATGACGTAGGTGAGCGTTAACGTGTACGAGTGTGTTCTCGCGAGAAAGTGGCGGCGGGACAAAAGCAAGGCGGACTTCGTGTGAGGGGAGTGTATAAGGCAGAGGCAACCCCGGGTGTGTTTCAACCCCCCCGTGTGGACTCTCCTTAACGTTAGGAAGCTCTGCCACTAATTGAATCTCCTCTCTTACTCGCGTCTGCAGCCTCGACAACCGCTGGGAACCAGAGCACCCGTCCTGCATTAAACACCCCCGACACCCTGAGCACCCTCATCCCTGCCAAGCGGTCTCGTATCATCCGCTTCGCCCCTCCTATCCTCCTCCTCTTCCTCTTCCTTCCCTCTCTCTCTCTCTCTTTCTCTCTCTCTCACTGCCATGCTCACTCAACCCATCCACCTTTTCTCTTTCCACCTCGTCGCTATATCTTCCTCTCTCCCTCTCTCCCTCCACCACCGCACAGAGAATCCCAGCCCCCGCTTAGCGTCCCAGAAAACGAGCCTCCACCGATGTTATATCGTCGTCGATGGCGAGGAACATCGACCCGTGTACTACACCTAGCCCCCCGATGCCATGTAACTCTCATGCGAGAAAGATCAAGCTCCGCTTATTTTCCAAATATCCTCTCGTTAAACCGAGAAACGCGAAAATCTAATAAGAGACTGTTATCCTCTCTGTATTAATATCCCTCTTCTCTTTTTCAGTTTAGTTAGTAAATAGAAGAATAATTTCTTTCAATTTTTCTTTGATCATTAATCAAACGCTCTAAGTGAGAATATCGAGAATCTTGTGTGTGTGTGTGTGTGTGTGTGTTTTTGATAACTTATCGAGAGTAAATTAATAGAAGATCAAGTGGAATTTTGCGCTCGAACGAATAGAAGTTGATCGCCGCAAACGCTTGGATCGGATACGTTTAAGAAACGCGATCAAATGAGACGTCACGGGAAATTGCGACGTTGCGTGACAGTGCGTATCTGTTGTGACACCTTCACCCCACGTTCGGGTTCTCCGGATAATTATTGTGTATAAAAAGACGTAATATAAAATACATTTAACCAGAAGTGTAATAATAAATTAACACGTAAAATTCTTCGCGTTTTCTCTAAGCGATATTTCACTTTCTTAGAATCGACTTTAAATCATTTCAGCTTCTATGTGGGTACGAACGCCGATAACGCGTGACCTGTTCTAGCGGTTCCGTGACGGTTTATTTAGGAAGGTCCGGTTGACCGGCGGTTACACAGTCGATTTCTTCGTCGGTTTACACGCGAAAACACAAGGAAATCGGAAGAAACACCGCCGGCATTTCGCAATCGCACTATCATTTTTCTTTCGTTAATCCTTTACGCGTATTAAAATATACATTATCTTAAAAAATGCTGAACAGATCTCGCAAAAAATCTTTGCGTATTGTATACAGAAATGGTAAATAATAAAAATTATATTGTGTTAATATTAAATATCTGATCGAATTGAGAGAATTTGAGAGAAAGAACAGGTGTGATGATAGTTAAACGATCCGATCGCACACAAAGTAAAAAACCACCTAATGATTGGCACTTTAAGCCCAATGATTGACACTTTAAAGACCTACTGACTGAAAGCCTCTAAAATAATGGAATAAAAAATCCAAATTAATCCTACGTATAAATGTCAAGTAAAAAGTAACTGCAGATAAAAATATTAGCAACTAGAAAAACAATCAATAAGTGCCAATCATCGGAGAGATGTTAACTACTGCTTCGGTTACTCTACGACAGGAGAAAAATGTTAATTATCGACTTACCGTCCTTGTTCATGTTAGCTTCGAAACACTTAGCAAGACGACAAGCACGGCATTGATTCCTGTGGGTCTTGTCAATTGGGCAACGTCCTTTCTTGGCACCTTGAGCCTTACAGATGTACTCCCGATTGCTGTGTATACTTCGTTTGAAAAATCCCGAACAACCTGGCGAGAGACACACAAGATGTAACAACAACTACATCTATAACGTATAAAAATTTATAATGCAAAATTACAATTTGTTACTGTCTCAGCAATTCAGTGGTTTCTTTCAAAAATAAACTTTACAGTTTTTGAAAATTTTAAAGTGAAAATTACTAAAAATAGAGAAAAACTTTTACATCAAGCGGATATCGCTGATTAATTGAGAGTTCACAGATTCTCTGTTTTTACGCAAACAAAAAAAAAATGATCACGACAATGTAATAATTACCGTCGCAACTGTAGATGCCGTAGTGTTTTCCGGAACTACGGTCACCGCATACATCACACAGTATATCGAGTAATCTGTCTCCTGAAACACAAATGTTGCGAGTAGTGGTATCATTGACATTCTATTAACAATTATCGGGAGCAAAGAGGGTAAAAAAGAACGTTTAAAGAACTGTCTGTCGCGAAAAACCGTTCAAGGAGACGGACGGGCCGCAGGATCACCGGCGCTAATCTGTTTCCCCCTTTTCGTAGGAACCCTAATCGTCCTAATGATCCGCGGCAAGAAAAACACGGCCGTGCCTAAGCCAACCAAAGCCTTCCTTCCCCGACTTGGGGAATCAACCGCCTTCGCCGTCTCACACCCGACCAAACCTAACCCGATCAACCTGGGTTGTTTCAACCCCAACAGATTACCGCCTCAGTCGTGTCTGTGGAACCTTCTTCTTCGTCGACAGTTGTCCCATATGTGTCGTCTAATATTCATGATATGTAAATTACATACTCGAAGAAAGTTGAAAATTTGATTACAAATCGTCAATTACATCTATACGTTTCTCGTTACTTTCGTAAACGCGATTTGCTTTCGCTAACTTAAAAAAAAATTGATAAAAGTCGGGCGGTTGTTGGTGCGCAAAGTTTTACCACATACATGTGTATTTTATTAATGTGCAGAAAACTATTTGTATTTGATCTTATTATTTACAACTTTAGTTCTCTCTCTTATTAACCTTTGTGATTGTTAATAAAAGTTAAAAATTAAAAATTTAGTGGTTTTTTCTCTCTCGTCACATGTAAGCGATAAAACTAATATAATTATTCTAACATTTTTAACGCATCTCTTTGACGTGCAAGAACGCATTTTAAAAAAATCTCACATGCATGTCTTTCACGTGCACACATGTTAATATACTTGAAACAATTTTTAACATTGTTACTCGAATGTTAAATCGTTACTCATAATTTCTCAAGTTAAAAAGTCGCGATTTATCTTCATCGAGAAATTTAATTAACCGGTAATCATTTGTTTGCAAATAAAAGATCACAAAAAAGTGTGTCATGTCATTCTAAACAATCACAATTTATCTACAAATAGATTGATACTTGAAACGTTTGATCACTAATCGTTCTGGCACATTTTTTTTTTTTAATTTTAAGTCACGCGATTAACCAACACGAAAAAACGTTAAAAACATTTGGCAACACCATTCATTATCTCTCGATCCTGTGTCCGCGAGGATGGGAAGAATTTACCACTAAATTTCAAAAAAAAAAAAAAAAAGCATTGTTCAAATCACTGTCACGTCGCACATCGCAAAGTCGCTTAACATATGATTGCACTTGTAGCTTTAAAACTTTTTACCATTCGCCACGTGTGCAAAACTAATATAAAAGCGAGAAAGGGGGAGGCGGCAAGAGTCTTAAGAGACTGACCTGTGCCCATCTCCTCCGCAGCTACTCAAAAGTCGAACATCGCCAGAGAATGACGTATAGCCCAGTCCGACGTGGTCCCGACACGGCGCCGAGATGGTCGCACAAAGTCCCGAAGCATTCTCCGTGACGGGGTGGCTTCGGAGCCTCGGCATACCTACTCATCTCCCTCTCGTCGGGAAGGGCGTACTCGTGCACTGGTGTCCGTGGCTGCGTGTACATGTACCGCGTGTACGTGTGTACGAGGAGTTTGTTATACGTGTGGACGTCTATCGGTGTATATGCGCATATAGAGGTTGTTGCCCGACTGGCTGCCAGAGCAGCTATCTCTCCTGTCCACAGCCACATCACGGAGAATCATGGGTCGTTCCCCGATATGGTCGACATGGTTCGGCGGTGGGTCCGCAAGGGGGGTTGAGTCAGAGTATATGGAAGCATCGAGGGGTGGGAAAAGGGTAGGAAGGTAGGTAGGTAGATAGGTAGGTACGTAGGTAGTGTAGGTGGATGGTCTGGGTGGTTGATTGCCTAGTGCGAACCAACACACCGACGCCAATCCCTAAACGACCGCGAGTCGCGGTGAGGAGGCCACGGCGATGGCGTATACTGGAGTTACGTCACGCGAATCCGCGGCGTAACACCTCTTCTTCACCTCTGCCGCCGCCGCCACCGTAGTTGGCACATCATCGGTGGCTTCGAAGAGGGGAATGGAAAAGGGTTGGAGAGACAGAGTGGGGAATCCCAGCGAGCTAGCGACTAGACTCGCGTCCCGGGGACTTGCTGGCCGAGTGGCTGCCCCAACTATAGCGGAGTAGCGCTAGTTAGCCATCGGCAACGGGGGCGGCTCCCGTAGCCACGTTGTCAGACGGTCGTTACCACTGTGTCATTGGTCGACTCCACCCACGACGACGCGGAGGGATGGTAGGCGGCGCCAGACCTATCGGCGACGCTGATTCGGCGACGAGTTACCGGTCGCCTCACGCCGGCCAATCGACAATACGGGATTAGGGTTGGCTGACGACGACGTTAACATCTGCCTTTCGGCAGCCAGCCAACGTTATTTATCAGCGACATGCTAGCGGCGGCGTTCCTGCTTTTTCACAATATACTTACAGGTTGGTGGGAAAGAGGAAGAGAGGAGAGATAATGGCCAATGCAAAATGAATATACGTGGGTTGCGTGACACTCGTTGACATTCTATAAATCTGAGACAAAATAACATGAAAATTAAAAAATTATTTAAAAAATTACAAAACTTTTAAAAATTTGTCAATAACTCGTAAAATGTGATTATTATAAATATGCGAGTGATAAATGCGATTATGAAGGGAACTTATCTGGGGAAGGAGTTATATCGATTAGGCCATTTTGTCGGAGTTATGTAACGACGCATCTCTCTCCTCCGGAGAGCAATATGTCTGTGAGGGCGCGCGACGCTACTATATCGATCACCTCGTTGACTTTCTGACTCGACCAGTCGGTAAACAGCAGTCTTGAGTTTAGTTCTCGCTAAGCAAAAACTCGGAACTAAAAAGAATTAAAGTTTTACATTTTGTTTGCATGTCACAAGGAACTGTATTTTACTGCAATAAATTGTTTTTACATATTTTTTTTTCTTTTACAAAGAGAACAATTTGTTGTCACTTTTTTGTCTTACCTCCTCGTTCAAGTTCGAACATAGATTGCGAGAAAATTCTCAATACGATAATTATTATGGTATACGTAACATCTAAATAAGTCATAATCATCACTAATAACATCTACAGTTATCGTGTGAAGACTAAATTCAATAATTATACATTAATTATATAATATTTTCATATGGTCACTTTGGGGAAGTAAAAATTATTTTATTTTTTTACCTGTGCTTGTACACTTTTGGAGGGTACATTAACATCTTCCAAGGAAAGTAAAGTTGTCGCGGGAAAGGAAGCCCGTTACTTCCCCTTCGAAAGACTTAATGTACAGTACAGCAGTTCCCCGTTAAGAGGAACATTCACCCGGTTCAAGAAGAAGAAGAATAGTCTCTATTTTTCACTTCGGCAGAAAAATCTGCTACGTTAAGTGAGAGCTTTCGACTCTATATCGCAAGAATCGCACATTTATGCCGTTTCTCGGGAAACCTTTAACGGGAAACTACTTGTACGTATGGCCTGTGTACGCGCACAAAGTACGTTTAACTATCTGGGGGAATGGAGAGGAAACGTATAAATCTTAGAACTTACGAAACGTTATGCGCTATACATGTTACAGTTTAGCACTTGATATGCTATACAGCAGCACTTTAGAACACAAGCACTACATTATGTTCCTAAGACGGCATGTCGTTCAGTCGACATTGATGTAGCTGATCCTGCAATTGATCTTGCAACTGAGCGTATCGCACTTGCAGAGAACGTTCTCGCTCCGTCTGTCTGTTCACGTCCTCCATAAGCGCGTTTATTCTTCTCGGGACAGCAGCCTCTTCTTGCGTTTGCAAGAACTTAAATGTAGACAGTTCAAGATGCGCTTGCTCTATCTGCTCCCCCAAATCGTGCAACTGTTTTGTCAGCACTTGTGCTCTGGTCTGTTTGGATAAATAAAAAAAAAAGCCAATTTGTTATTCTTTCTCACAAATTTCGATTGAATAGTTTTCATCGAAACGTTATATCAAATTCCGAGTATCGAAGATCTCTCGTTTACCTGATAACCTCCGGTAAGTATTTTCAACTTTTTTTCCATTCTCGCCGCGCGTTTAGCCTCGCCCGTCATGTGCATACGATTCTCCTCCAACTTTCTCTCGCACGCTTCGACTCTGTCTTTTTTCGAGGCCAGTGTCGCACGAGTGTATCGTTTCTGAGTTTCAAGGTACAGAATCTGCGACAAGCATTCCTCCCACACGGTGGTATACGCGTCCAAGCTCAAATCGCCGTGAGCCATTCCTTCTTTCACAACTGCCATTTCGTCAACTAGCATATTCTTAGCCTACGATCAGGCGTCAGTGTATCAATATATCAATGTATTAATGATGCAGAAATGTGAAAAAGATTTTACAATACATTTTATATTTACATTGGCAAGTTCGGTTTCTTCAAAAACATCGTACGGGTGTTGGTCCAGGTAAGCTTGAGCCTGAGCCAACGACGTCGCAGCGCCCTTTCGAGTCTGTACCGGCTGTAGTGGATTTTGTGACGTGTCGTAATGCAACATCGTGATCATTTCTCTCTTTATCAATTCTTCCGCCTAAAAAAAAAGTAATCCACACAAAACAGCGTAAGAGAAAACTTTATTTAAAAAAAAAAAAGAAATAATAAGAATATTAAATGTTATTACTCTCTGCAAATCGGTCAGTGGCGCGTCCATGTAAGGTCTTAAAATATTCATATTTATATCCGCAGGCCGAGGCAAATCCCTCTGTATTACTTGCGACCTACGTGATAATTCTTTCTTTCCTAAAAAACAAATATTACATCTCTAAAGAAAACGAGTATATGTTTACGCTTGAAGTTTTTTAATCGATCTGTGTATTTATTATTCAATGTATTATATCACGAATTTACTTTGTTCCAATATTTCTTGTTGCTGTCTCGCATCAATATCCGCCTGGTCCTCGATCATATCGGTTGTAGGTGCGGGAGCTTCCTCGTTTGTCTCAGCGTCGGCAATGTCTATCTCGTAATCGTTACACGGCGCCGGCAGAGAACTCAACGCCGCACGTAAAGAGCTCTTTGCTTGCGCGTTCTGTACGAGCGGAGTTTCCGACCCCTCCACGCTCTCGTCCGGATTTATATTCAGCTTGTCGCGAACGGGTGTTGTCGCCAAAACGCCATTTTGCGTTCGCACCGATGCTCCGCCCGGCGTGTTGAACGAATTGATGGGTGTTCCGTCACTGCGTTGCGAACGGAACGGCGTTGCCAGAACCGTATTCGGTGTTGCAACGACATTGTTCGGAGGCACAACGCCAGTAAAGTCCGGATTATTCAACGGAGTATTCGCCCCACCTGTAACGAGACAAATCTAGTTATCCGATATTCTTCAGTATACGCAAGTTTAGTTGATTTGATGGTTTATTAAAAAAGAAAAAATTAAATTATTATATTCTAACCCTTCAACGGAGTGTCTACGTGCGTGAGAGCCATGACATTTTGAGCTTCTAATAATATTCTGTCCGTGGTGGCTGGTGTACGAGGTGTTACAGCCGCATTCGTCGGCAAAGAATAGTCGGCCAGCAAACTGTCGGACAATGTGATGCCGCTCTCGGTAGCAACTTCTCGCGCAACCTTTAACATCAGACGAAATACAATAAGTACTAATGATTTTTGTGGAACTTATAAAACATAAACAATGAAAAACATACTTCTGAAGCTCTCCCTAGTTTTACAACTTGCTCCAGTTCCTGATCAGATATTTGCGGTTCTGGCAACACCAATTTGCTTCTTTTCTTCACGGGCTCTTCGTTGTTGAGCATACCTATGGGTATATCATTTTCCTTGCGTTGCTTCAATTTCTGTTTGTCTTTCTTACGTTCCATTTCCTCCTTCTCTTGCCGAAGCTCGCCATCTAAGTGCTGTTGTCTCATTCGAGAAAAGTCAATGGCCAGAGGATCAACATGTTCATTGGAAGTATCGTAGAAACCGGACGCAGGCCGTTTCTCAAACGGTATTTCCGTGTTATAATTCACGCCACGTTTACGTTTGTTCTTTTGAGACACGGTAATTCCAGCGGCTCTCAATTCCCGTCGTTTCTGCAGAGCCGCAAGTCTTCTTGCCTCTTCCAACTGTTTCTCACGCGCTTTGCGTTTCGCCTTCTTGCCCTGTGTGTTGGCAAGCCTAGCACGTGCTTCAGACAACATTTCCAATTCTGGAAAAGAAATTATACATCTTTTTTTGCCATAAGAAATTTACTTATTTTACTACATCTATCAATGTATTTCTACTGTATTCAACAATAAGCAGTCTAATTATACCATCTTCGTCCATATCTTTGGGATCAGGTCTTGCTGGCTTTGTCTCCGGATTAGGATCAATTTCACCAGGTTTAAGTTTGCGAGGGTCATCAGCAGCATCATCTCCTTCCTCTTTTTTCTGTGCCTGGTCACTAGATAAATTAATTGTACGATACAATCCAGAGTATATATTTTAAATAACAACTATAAAACACTTAAACTTGCAAATGAAACATTACTTACAGTAAATACTCATATCTCTCCAAGCACTGAGCAGCTGTTCTGCCAATAATGGGTGCGATGGTTCGCCACTGGGTGGGCATTAACTTCGCAAGATGTAATAATTTTTCATCCTCTTCTCTGCTCCACTCGGTTTTCTTTATACTAGGATCCAACCATTCAAACCAACGAGCTTTGCACTGCTTGGCCGATTTTCTATGCAGCAGAGAAGCGATACGACTCCATTGATTTTTCCCATATTTCATTACCGCTGCTTTCAGAATTTCATCCTAAAAACATTTTTGGTTTTGTTATTGCCATTTTTTTCAAACCGCCGATTGTTTTCAGGTTAGAGAATTTGTATTTTTGTTCACCCACCTCCGTATTCCGCCACACACCGCCTTTTATCATAATTCGTGGCATCTTGTGTTTTATTTGTCGCTGTCGCACTAAAATTATAATTTCACTGAAAAATGAAGATTAACCAAACAGAATATCGAAAATTAAGAATCAGAGGGTTCGAACTCACCGTTGAGAATCAAACAGAAACTCTTATCGGTTTCATTGCGCGTTTCTACAATCACGTATCACAGAAATGTCTGAGAACGACAACGATTACATTTATATGTTTGTTTTCGAGCACCGCGCGACGTACAATTTATGAACTACGTAGCCATGTTCAGTGAATAAAATGCTATGTCCAATTTCTTCCATACCCACCGAATCGTTAGAATCCACTCATCGTCTTATATTTGCTATGGAATGTGACATTCGTGTATACACATACAACACATGTAGTGCACAGCTGTCGTTAAGTAGTGCACGTATATTACTGTGTTATTTTACATTTGAGGTTAAAGCATGCTTTAATTGGCAATGACACTCAGCGTGATTTAAAAAAGTTGCTGATTATTATTTTTTATCGAGTTCTGTTGATTCCGAGAAGCTAACATGATAGGCAAGCAAAGCCAGCCCGATGACAGCGAGGATAATAAGTTGCGAATAAAGCTTATAACGGACAAACGAAATTTCTTGGAAGAAAAATACGCTCAGGTACACATAGGTTTTAATATTACCTCAATTATGCAAATAAATGTGTTAGAATCACTTTGCGGTATCAAATGTTACTTTGCGATATATAAGTGTCTAACTTGCAAAATTATAAAAAAAAGCAAATTTACACAGATTGAAAATGAGATCAGAAGTTGCTTCAAGGAGTTAGCGGAGGTTTTGCAAACCAGGGAGAAGCAGCTGCTGCGTCAAGCCGAAGCTATTTACAGACAGCAGCTCTCGCTGGTAGAGACTTCCTTGGATTTTCTGCCCTCATCGCTAGTTGTCCTCGATAACAGAAGCGAATTGGAGAAAATGATACGTCAGTTCGGTAATATCGAAGTACACGGGTCAAACGGTATTACGGTGAAAGATGTAGAGCCGTACAAGGTTGCTGACTATCAGGATGCTAACAACGACCATGTTAGTTTTGACAAATCGATCACGTGTAAGAAAACCCAAGATCTAAGCCTTCCACGTTGCAAAGACTTGATATCGGATTACAAGACTTTGCATTCTTCGGACCTACCTCTTTCTTTCCTTGTGGAAAACAAGTCGCAAAGTTCGCAAAGCGTAAAAGACAATGACACACTAATGACTTTCAAAGACAGTCTGTTCCTGTCAGGATGGTCGCCGTTTTTAATTATAAAACGCAAACTTGGTCTGGCACACGTGTCCTTGGACGGATTGCACGCGTTTGACAAGACATATCCGCGAAACGTCCGATCTCTCGATACGCCTTGTAACGCGACGAAATCTTGCGAATTGGATATTCTGACAGACAAAACCGTGAAAGTAAATTTGCGAAATATTGACAAAAAAATCTTGAACAATGATAAAAAAGATTCCGAACTAAGCGCATATCTCAAAGAAAAGCAAGACAATTACGAGCATCCGATACAAGTGCAGCACTGGTTACGGCAGATTCTCGCGGAGACCGAAATAGAGCCCGCGATTCACGAAATTGGGCAGTTTTCCGAGATATCCAAGGCGAAACTCTACAACGGGCTGTAGTGTCTCTGTCGCGTTAGTATTTCGATTGGGGCCAAAGTTTCCAGAGCAAATGGAAAGCGAATCGAAAAAGGCTGATCTACTTTAGACTTATTTACATGTTAATCGCACATACACATGCCAGATTTTTAATTTTACATAATAATGTTTTGTAACGTTATTTAAGTGTAGATTAAAAAAGAAACGTCCTTTCTCTTGCGGTGTGATTTAAAGAGGGACGTAAGGAGAAAGAAAAAGAGAATACGTGTGAAAATTTATTGCGTACATCGACAGAGAGTTTTTCATTATCTCGGCGATAAATTTTCGGTTGCGGTGTGTACTCGTATACAACAAATGTTGCTCTCATGCGATAAATTGACGAGTGTTCTCTTTCAAACAATACTACTTGGAAATTTTCTAATTACATATAAGACTATTTATTCAACTAAAAAGAGGTATTTATTTTGACATATATATACATATATATATATATATATATATATATATATATGTTTTCAGTTATCATACGCGCAGCTTACTATGCTATGTCATTTTTTCTTTTTTTCGTTCATCGTTGACGAACAGTATACATTGGTCCATGAATCTTAACCGCGAACAAACGGGGAAATTAAGTTACGACGTAAGGTTTTTTGTTTTTTTGTTTTTTTTCAAGCGATATCGAGATATTTTTACAAATAAAATTCACAAAACTGTAATTCATTATCGTTAAAATTGTAATTCCAATTTCGTCCCTTGGCTTGTACAATTAGTTTGTGCGTTTGTAAAGATGTCAATGCAATTTTGCTAACTCGGTAATATTCGTGTTGTGTGCTTTGCGTTGCATGCTTTGTGTGTGAGGATTATAATTCCAACAGTTATGTGTGTATATTTAAACCGGACGAAAAAGAATCTGAACTGTTTCAGATTTCGAACGACGCTGCTTGTTATCGGTGT
Source organism: Pseudomyrmex pallidus (assembly GCA_014825455.1). Classification (NCBI taxonomy): domain Eukaryota; kingdom Metazoa; phylum Arthropoda; class Insecta; order Hymenoptera; family Formicidae; genus Pseudomyrmex; species Pseudomyrmex pallidus. The sequence goes on along the minus strand of QVNV01025639.1, from coordinate 14,890 downwards.
CGCGCGTTCTGTGATCCGGGTATTTAAAAATTATTGGACGAAGTCCGAGTGATTCGCTATTTAATAAAGTTGTTGGACACACACAAGACTATTATCCGGTGAAGATCAAAAAGTTTCAAAGAACGGGACCTCTGCGTGTAAATCTACTTGTTCTACCGAAGTCGAAGGTTTTTCAAGCACTGAGTTTCGTCGTTTAAATTTCAATATTTCTAGCGGAGCTGCTAGCTGTGTCTATCGAGCGACTACTAAGTTAAGATAATATTTGGATAGATCGGGTTTTCGAAAGTTCTCGCATCTGAACCGGTTGTGCAATCACTCCGGTCCAGGATCGAGAATCTTCGTCGACCGGTTATAATTAAGCGTCTTATCACCTTGAGCTGATTACTGTGCATCTTATCGCATTCCAATTGCGCGCGCCGTGCTCAATGCTCAACATTTCGTAATAAATATACTTCGCGTTTGGCATCTCGCGCCAGTACGTTCCGCGTTCGGTTTCTTTGTACAATGCGCTTTCGCGTTCAAACTTCGACTTTCCGCTGTGCGGTGCAGGAAGAACATGCGAGTCCACAGGATGTAACATTGGTAGTAAACAGATATTTATATTTGAAAAAATGTGCTTTTTTATGTCATTTTTAATACTGAGAAAGAGAGATGTGTGATCTTCAATAAATTAATATTGTTTGTTTATAAAATTGCATAAGAGGATAGAATATATATTTCTTTTTTTTTTTTTTTTTTTATTGCGAATACCTAGCATTATTCTCTATACTCGCTTAATTCACTTGTGTATAGTCAGATAGGACTTGTTGTTGCATTTTCTCAACCCTAAACCGTATAAAACTCGAAAGAAACCAAACGCTTTGATAAAAACAAGAGCGGTCAAAGTTGAAATGCAATGTGCAACATATGGAATATGTTTTCGAATACGAAGTACGAGTAAACTTTCGCGTGAATCATTATCTCTTGCACTATTACTGAAATATATCAATGGTACGTCATTGTAGCATTGAGAATTTGGTCCCCAAAATGAGACCATTATGTTCTTAAATTGTAACACATTTGTGCTTTTATAAGAATATTATCTTATTCTCTCTCTTTGCCATTTATTTCATTGGTCTGTTTCTTTCTATCGCACTGGCTTATCTTGTTATACCTTTCTACGGATGAAGAATATACATATATATAAGTCGCATCATATTTTGAATGTAACTTACATATAAATTTTACTTTAAACAATTTTTTATTTTTCGATAAAATTGAATTTTAAGAGAGAACGTTTTTAGTGACACGACAAAATTTATTAAGACGAAAATTTTATCACACACGTTTATACTTGAGTAATACTAATGTCAATTGATTGTACATCGATATGTAGGCATTAAAGTATTTTATACTGTTTAGGGTTAAGTAACTGTACGTAATATGTTTTATGAATCGTTTTAAATCAGTGAGAAATATTTGCTAGAAAAATAATTTATCCTGACAACTGACCTTATCGTGTTCTTACATACGGAGTCTTACACAATACAAAATATATTTATATATATTATGTGTGTACATATCTCGATACATATATATGCGATATATACACATATATAAAATATATATATATATCTCGACATACATATGCATTTTATCGAAACATAAAAATTATCACGGGTAAAAGCAAATCGGTCGCGACGAAATATCGAAGTGAGAAAAAGAAGATAAAATAATAATGTATCTGTTGTCAATTCTTTTAAGACATATGCGAAAATTGATAAGACGATTACGTACTAACAGTTTGAAGTTTAAAACATTCCATTAAAATAACAACTGCTAATTTTAGCAATTAATTCAAAAAGAAAAAATATATATCTTGCATCACACTAATGTACTTTCGATATATTTTCTCGAAAAAGAAAAAAATATAGAGCACCTTTGAATGCTTTGTAAACAGTAGTTATAAACAACTTTTGTATTGGTACTAAAATATCGATTAATAATAATGATAATGGAAGAGAGAGATTGATCGAATTTGCAAAGTAAAAGTTAAATGACCACTAGAAACTGTTCTCTAAAACAGCGGATAAAAGTGCGATAAACAAAACTAATTTATAATTAAAAAATTTAAGAAGCCTTACAATTCTTTTACTGAACAGAAAAATATAATTAAAAGAAATCTATTTACTTTCAAAACCAAAAAAGCAATTAAAAATTATTTAAAAATCTTTTAATGTTTACACGCACTTTACTTCCGATCTCTTTCAATACCTTAAACTGTAAAGTATCTTAAAACCATAAAAATGTAGCAATTAAAGATTGATTAAAGTTTGATTAATCTCGCTCAGGAACTAATGTTATTAATTAATAAAGCTAGAACTAGAGGATGAAGTTTCCGTCATAAAAGTGGTAGCGGATTGTGAGGAGGCCGCTTTGGCATGGTCCTCCGAGTACTGCTCTTACTCCATCATTTCATTGAGACCTGATAGAAGATCCATTCTTCGAAGAAAGATGGAACGAAGGCTCGAGCGGTCGTGAACTTAACGGGAACGCACAGTTGCGATAGGACGTCTTCGTACATCTTCAACGATTCTGGACAGGATGCGCCATTTCCCTACGTTCCAGAAAAAAATGGACAAACAAAGCGTGTCACAACATATGTTTAAACTGAGATCTCAAGAAGATTCTTGCATGTAAGAACAAACATATTGTTTTCTAGTCGCTTTTTCAATCAGAATCAATTTATCGAGCAATCAGTGAAATCAAATGCACACATTGAATGAAGTGTAGCGCACACAGATACTCACATGCGTCATATATTTCCCAGTAGGCTTTAATACCTTCATAGAAGAATTTAAAATTAGTCTAATGAAGTCCCAAGCGTCACCGTGCGGCGTAGTGCTAATAGGAATATCTGTCAGATCTCCGAAGACGTAATCGAATTGTCGTCCTTCTTCGATCATATGTGCTAGTGCTTTCACACAATCACCGACAATAATCTAGAAAATGTTATTATTTCTGTAAATTTAAAAAAAAAATCCGCAGGGGACCTTATAGAAAATTCAAGAACTTGCGAAGATACTGAAATTCACAAGTACATGTGGAAATTCCAAAATCTTACTTCGTAATTATCGCCTTTTTTCTTGTCTAAACAGTCGCCGCATATGCTCCGCATGTGTTCGCTGCAGGCTTTCATGACAATATCGTCGATCTGCAAAAAAACAGACGCAAACACACATAGTTTCGCACTCTTCGTAAAATCGTGCAAATTTGCACGGAAATTCGCAATTCACGTACTTCCAGCATGGTGACAAATTTCGGCTTCTCCTTCAGCAATTCCCACAATAGGCCGCCGTCGCCACCACCGAGTATTACTATCTCTTTCCCGGTGTAGTTTTCCCTGCCGCGTTGCATCAGTGTCTCGGTGTATATGAGATCCGCCTCGGACATGTCTGTAACAAGTAGACAAAGTGTATCTTCAAGTTTTTTTTTTCGCGTAGATCGGTATATAAACAACGAGAGGAACTTGCACGACCGACTCACTTTGTAGCTCATCGAGTACCAGTAGATTGCCTAGCGTCTTGGAGTGCACGATTTGTACCTTCTGGTACGGTGATCTGGCCTCGAAAACAAGCTTGTCTATGTCGTATTCTAGGAGCCGCTCGTCTTGAATAAGGATAAAACATCATTCGCAACAATCTGCGCTTGATTTATTTCGCAATTAGTATATTTAAACTTGAAACATGCTTCTATACATGAAAAAACATTGCAGAAAATAGTAAACGGGAAGTATTGGCAAGGCAAAGCTGATATGAATACACGCATGGAAACGTCAGCATCATAACAGGAGAAACAACACGAGGAAATGTTGGTAAACAAAAACACTTAAAAACTGATTGCTATCTGTCATGCAAGAACTGAGAAGGAGAGGGGAAGGTGGGAAAGGGAAATAATGTCCTCGTAATTACAAATGTCGGAGTTATAACGCGGACAGAGATGCGAACGTACGTTCCAAACTGTATTGCGTCGAGCACGGGATTTCTCTTGACAAGTGCGTGACTACCGAGTAAGAAGAGAGGTGTCTAATATCAGAAATCGCCAAGCCTATACTTTGCAAAGCTTTTAACAATAAAAAAAAAAAATTACATATCTCAAATTAAACTTTATGGGTTTCGTGGCTTGATGAATTTTGATCTTAAACCCCTCAGATGTATTTGCGACGTTTCTTTGAGACGACTTTCCATTCGTAGAACAGTTTTTTAGTGTGAGACAAAAGCGAGGTGTGAGGACATTTGTTTTTTTTTTTTTTTAATACAAACATTTACGAATCGATGTGTAATACTAGTTTTTTTTCCAAATCGATCGAGTTCCTTAAGTGTAAACAGTTTTTTTCCCTCGCAATAGTAGTCGTTAGCTGGTCCGTAAACATAATTATAAATAAAAACTCACCGGAGGTAGGATAGTATCTCTCAAAGGGTCCACCGCGTTTAATCGGGGTAAGCGTATGCGACCGTGTAGCGGTTGCCGCTGTCTGCAGTGCGATTTCCAATTCTTTCGCCAACTACCACGATTGGCCATCATCATTGTCATCATCATCATTTTTGTCATTGTCATTGTCATCATCATCATCATTGCCATCATCATCATTAGCGTCATTATTATTATCATTATCATCATCATCATCATCAAGCCGAACCAATGAATGAACAGAACAAAGACACTATCTTGTAAAACGGAATCGCTACACTCCTTGTTGTTAAGGAAGCTAAAAAAAGGTGTCAAGATCTGGCAAGCCATGATATATGGCAAAGCTTATCTTTGTCCAACAAAATGATAAAACAAGCGGTAAAACACGCGGATTATGATACAAAGTAACACTGTGCGCATATGTCTGGTGTGTAATCTGAATCGTACGACTAAAAGTAGCGGTTCCAGGATGTACAAAAACAATTATTACAAACGATATACAGATTCTATTATTATTTGAGAACTCGAGGATTCAAACTCCGGAGAAGACAAGACGCGATAAAAAAAATTGTTACAAAAATATATATTAAATTATTTTTTAAAAAACAATATAAACAATTATTGCAATATATATATATAAATTATTGCACAAATTATTACAACATATACACGACAAATGTACACAACAAAAGCGTGGTTTTTAATTAGCTTCGCATTTTTATATGATTTATTTCTTAACAGAATCTTTTGAACTCGTTCAAACTTGAATAGAAAAAATACAACAATTTCACTTGTGCGAAATTATTGTAAAGGAATAAACAATTTATATTCAAAACGATCTCCAATGCGCACAGATACATGTACATTACGGTAATATAAAAATTGAATATAATTTACAACACTAGAACGTTTCCACTTGTGCGCTATGTTATCGCGTCACATAAAGATTACAGAAGAATATTTGAAACATAGAGCGATAAGTCAGGAAAACAATACATGATAGTTTTTTATATGACTTTGTTTTTCACAACTTATAGAGTCTGATAATTTCTATAAATGATAAATTTATAATAATAATTTGTTTATATGATTTTTCTTAATGTAAGTTTTTGAATTTTGTGTATTTTACATTTATGTGCTATTGTTAACTGATGAGGATCCAGTGCGAATAGAAACATTTTGCTTTTATGTGAATTACATTCAATGTCCATATTAACATCTGTATCTATGCTCATATGAGAGACCTTTTTTGAACATACAATTCGAATATATAAATTGTCTGAGAAATTTTAGCAACAAGAGAGAAAGAAAAATGTAACAAAATTTCGCAATAATAATTTATAATATCATGTGTTTGCATCAAGTTCACTTGTAACGAATTATGCCCTACAGTATTTACAAACACTTCGTTTGGAAACTTTTATTCGTACGACCAAGAAGAGACAAAAATTAATTGTAGAGTATATTTGAATAAATAGTTAAATTCTTTTTATAACAAATTAAGTGCTGGATATAAAAAAGAATTTGGGAACGTAATAGTGCTGGGAGAAAATTAAATTAGCATTCTTGGCAAGCGACCTATCCTAAATATCTATTAGTAACAGTCAATAGCGATTATCACTCTCTCTCTCTCTCTCTCTCTCTCTTTTCTTTCTATATATATGTATGTGTGTATATATATATGGTAAATGTTTCATGATAAATATCTACAAGTATGTATAATGTGTTAGAAATAACCGAGGAACAAAATCTAATTGAGGGAAAGCATTTTCTACCTGATAGTGTCAGATAGAGGTCATATATGGTTCCTCGTCTTACTGGAGGTAAACGCTTGCTGCGCTGGCTGTTCAAAGCCATGGCAACATCAGCTTCCAAGTATCGCCACTGCTACAACGTTCTGTCAGTTATGTCATATTTCCTACTTTTGTTACACAGAAATGTGTTTACAGAATATTAAGGAAAACAGATTTTAAACTAAGAGAGAGTGTAGCACATTATACTCACAAAAACTGAAGAAAAATATTATTTTTTCGAATTTAGATTAATTTTTATTCAGTTCGGTGAATATTAAATGCTGCTCAAGTCTTTTTAATCTTTTTCTTTAATGCACTGTGTTATTTCTATTTCATTCAACAAGTCACGTATTTTCTTTAATTTATAAATTGTTGTAAAGCAAGTAATTTAATTTGATCCGAACTTCATCACATAAACATTGAAATTATTATTCTGTTATGAGATATTGTTCGTCAAATTCGTTAAAAGTCTTCAAAGCTTATGTTACTATTTTTTCTTTCTCTCTACGCCTATGCTTTTTTGTGACATATGGCTTCTCTTTACACATATGTCGGAAAAGTTTGGTATATAATGTACACATAATACATGTTGTTATTCAATTAATATTTAATTTTTGTTACAATATTCATTTATTGGGATATTTCTACTGTAATTAAATATTTTCTGGACTGATAAAAACTCAGTGAGAGTAAAACTGTTCCAATAAATTGAGATTGTGTAACAAAAATTAATATTAATAAAATAACATTGTAATAATTTAATTTTTTAGTAGTGAACTTTGGTCTGGACATATAAGTCATATATTTTCTCTAGTTTATCAATATATCACATATTTTCTCTAATATTAGTTTATCAACTGTTTACAAGACATTTCTTATCTTTAAACATTTAGTATATATATATGTAAATTTAGAATAACAACTTGATATACATACCTCAAATGTTAAAAGGGCTTCCTGGTCATCTTGCTTATAATACTCGATGTTTAGAGTAATCAGACCTTCTGTGTATCCTCTAACAGTGATTAGACTACCTCTGGGCCCAGTATATAAAACAAGCAGACTGCCATCGATATTAGATTCCGTTAATGGCTTGAGACCAACAAAATGTTCAGACAGCACATTGGCAATGGCTGATTTCAGGCCCGATCGCTGTTCCATATCGGCGATCATATTGCTGGACACCGTGAAGTCCAGGAGTACTGTATGAGCTACCATTATGCTGTAATATCAAATCATATCATAAAGAGATAACAAGGTGTCACTTTTTATACACATTCTCATTGAGAGCTTGACTATCTCCAATTGCTCGCGATTAAATCAATTGGTTGATCAATTCACGGAATTGGTCAATGTGATTAAATAAGAGTTTACGTATCTTATCTTATATTACGATTTACACAAACGATAAATTGTGTCGTCTCTGAAATACAGACTACAGAAAATTCTAATAGGTATCTATATCTTTTTCAAAGTATATATATATAATTTTTTTTTTAATATTGCAATTTACATAAACGTTGTATCGTCTAATGCAATAAAATTGAGGGTTACGTGACACGCTGTGAATCCGCGACATGTGGCAAGTATTACAAATATGCTTCAAAATTGGCAATGCCAGGAAAGAACGTGCGAGAGAGAAGACGATAGAGGAAAATACACAACATTACATAATTAATAGAAATTTCCTCTTAGGAAACATTGTGTAATTACTTGTCCTATACACGTCGTTTAATTGATTCAATTTAACAGGTAGTTGTCAATAACAATCACAGCGGATTATTGATAAGCCGGAGGTCGTTTGTTTGTTTGTTTATACTCACATAATTATGCAATAAACCGCTTATTACACGCTGCCCGTTTGACGAACATACATACACGTAAATCCTCGTAGTGCACTGACGGTGCTCCCAGTCCTAAATGAAGAGGCGATCAAGTACCTGTTCCCTTCCTCTGCACTAAGCTGCACTAGAACTGCGATTGGACAGAGGCGAGGGTAAGAACGGAAGCACACAAACTCTTGCATAACACGCAAGAAAATAAACCAATCGGAGTCCTTCGTTTCCCTCCTCAGGCTCAGGGAAATAAAGGACTCTGATTGGTTTGTCGCATTACGCGTTATACAAAAGCCTCGAGCCAATAATGTCCTTTGGAGGGAAAACAACAGTTTTTTCTTTCACGTTGACTTTGGTTTCTTCTTCCGCAGCAATCAGTTTAGAACGAAATAATTAACTCACTTCGATTCGATTGACACTGCGATTTAATCATCTTATATACCATATATATATATGTATATATATGTATATATATTATATATCATATATCATATATATATGTATATATATAGTCAATGTACATGTAGTTACAATTATGACACCACAATTTATTCATTTCACGTATGTATGGAGATATGTATAAATTAGACAAACAGCTTGAAATAAAACACATGAAATTAATGGATTCTATAATATAGATTTTCTCTTTTCCTCTCGGTTTTTGTTGCTGTTCTCTTTCATGATCCTTCTCTTCCTTGATCCATTTTTTTTTTTTTTTTTTGTATATCCGTGAGTAAATTGTAAATTATTTTCTCCCGCACAGAAAACAAACCAGTTTTACTCGCAGAAAGTGGCATTTTCAAGTTCTGTTGAGTACGTGTAACATCTCCGATCATTACAGATAATACAACACATAAATATTTACGTATGCAGGAAATATATTCTCGTATCATTCTTGGCATTTAAAAAGTATAAAGATTAGAAAAGTGTTTTAATAATACTTTATATATGCCAGCTTTCACGTCGCACCGCGAAGAGACCTTACTCTTCCAGGAAAAAGTATTGCCCGGCTCTCTTTTGTTCCAAATCCTATTTAAAAATAACAACAACAAAAAATCAAAATTTAACGTACATGGATTTTTGAACACATAAAATTATATGAAATATAATTTACATATCGAGTATTAAATAGAAAGCTTGTATTTAACACACATACATACCTTCACCGATTGACTTTTATTGATTCTTGGTCTGAAGTTGTTGGGATCTCTTCTGAATGTGATGCCCAATAACTCCAAAAAGCGGTTCATGCCGTTCAACAACGACTGAGGACTGTGAGCAGTTGTTGCCAGCGACGGTGTACCAGAAAATACTATCACGCGATCGGCCAGATATGTGGCCATGATAAAATCGTGCTCTACTACAAATCCCGTTTTCTTTGCATGCAATATAAATCTGAAATAAACGTCACGTTTTGTAATATTTGTTCACACTTTGTAGCCAGATTTTCACTTATCCTGTTTCTCAAATCACCTTTTGATAACTTTAGCGGCAACCAAACGTTGCTCGGAATCTAAATACGCCGATGGTTCGTCAATTAAATACACATCGGCCGGTTTTCCCAGGCAAAGAGCCAGAGCAACACGTTGCAATTCTCCTCCGGAAAGATTCTGTACTTCTTGATCCATAATATCGTCGATCTTCAAGGGCTTCATCACGTCGGTCACAAATTGCGGATGCACGTATGCGTCGCGGATTTTCTCATGCAACAACTGCCTGACAACACCTTGGGATTTGGGACTTATCTTTTGAGGTTTGTAACTAATATGAAGTTGGGGGATACTTTCTGCAAAATAATATAAATTTGATTTTTATATATTGTGTTTCCACGTTATTATTTATTTTTCTATGTGTTTTTCAACCAGCTTGCTTTACGATTATATCGATCGCGTTAATAGTTTTTAAGTTGTATCCAAGTTATGTCTCGTATCTTTATACATTAGCATACCTGATCCATCATCCGGTGGTAAGTTGCCAGCCAACATTCTAATAAAAGTCGTTTTACCAGTTCCATTTTCTCCCAACAGAACAAGTATCTCCGAGTCGGTGAACTGACCCTTCTCGACAGTCAAATGAAACGTTCCCATCGTTTTCGTCATTGCAGGATATTCGTAGTGATTCATACGTTTCACCTCCTCCTCGGTCGCGCTTTCCGCTACTTTAAACACGAGAGATTCTTCGCGGAATCGCAAGTTCTCCGTGGGAACAAACCCATCGAGAAAGATATTGATCCCTTCCCGAACGGAAAAGGGCATAGTAACGACGCCGTACGCCCCGGGAACGCCATATAAGCAGCAAATAAAGTCAGATAAATAGTCCAAAACCGACAAGTCGTGCTCCACGACTATTATAAACCTAATGGTTTCACAAACACATGAGAAACATAAAAGAAATTCCATGAAAATTAATTATTATTACGTAAAAAAGTGCTTACTTGTCTGGGTGAATAAGAGATCTAATAGTCACGGCAGCGTTGAGACGCTGCTTAACATCTAGATAAGAAGATGGTTCATCAAACATGAAAATATCTCCATCTTGGATGCATACCATCGCGCAAGCAAATCGCTGAAGTTCACCACCAGAAAGTGCATCAATACTTCGATCGCGTATATGCAGCAAATCTACAAAACATATTTATAGTTTTATATATGAAGCAAAATAATGAATTTCATTGAAAAATGTTATAAAACAAGAACCGACACATATTAATGCTTACCAAGCATTTTACAGATTTCCATCTGATTCTTGCACTCGTCCTTTTTGTCTAACAGCTGTTGCACAGTTCCTTTCACTGCTTTTGGAATCTGGTCAACGTACTGCGGTTTAATAAGTGCTTTTAAATCATCTTCCAAAATTTTGGTAAAATAATTCTGCAATTCGCTACCCCTGAAATGACTCAAAATTTCTGCCCAGTCTGGTGGATCCTGTGTTTCAAATAAAAAATCTTTTATCTTAGTAATAAAATTAATTTAGAAAACATGGGGCAAAATTCTTATTTATACACTTTCAAGATATAAAATATTTGTAGAGACACATACAGAATATCTTCCCAAGTTTGGCTTCTGTTTGCCAGCCAAAATCTTGAGGGCAGTCGATTTGCCAATCCCGTTGGTTCCTACAAGTCCTAGAACTTCACCAGGACGTGGAATAGGAAGTCTATGTAGTTTAAATGAGTTTTTTGAATATCGATGCGTAGTCTCCTTCTCTAAGTTACTGGGAAGATTAATAATAGATATTGCCTCAAAAGGACATTTCTGCAAAAAATACATAAATTTTTCAAAAACATAATTCTCACAAACAAATACATCAAGTGTGCAATACAAGTAGTATGCTCCAATGTACCTTGACACAAATACCGCATCCAATGCACAGTTCCTCTGAGACAGCTGCTATTTTACTGTTTGGAGTAACTTCTATACAGAGTTTTCCCATTCGTACTACCGGACATGATCTCTTGCATTCTTGTCTACATCGTTTGGGTTTACACTTGTCAGAATTTACAATAGCTATACGGGTCAACCGATCCGTTTCTTCCATTGATTTTTTAGGAGGCATGATGGAATATTATTTTAGCTAAAATAAAAAAAAAGATACGTGATAAAACAAATAACACTATAAAACATAAGATTACAGAGCAACAAGAGTAGAACAGAGAGAGTATAAAATTTATATTGATGTATGTCAATTTTTTTTCTACTTAATTAATTTATAGTTTATCATTAGTCATTGCACAACGCACGCGTGCAAAGTCACACACGTACGTAAAAAATCGATTAAATTCGAAAAGAACACAAGTACAATGAATGTAACGCGCAAACAATGCGTTAAATCGTTTAATTTACTCGACTTTGATCGTCGCAGATGTGAAGGCTGTTAACGTGCCATGCGGCACTTTAACCTCTCCCTTTCTCTCTGCATGTTTTATATGTACATGAAGCTAAGCACGGTATAACTCTGAGAAATAAACGTGCACAACTAGGGTGATTAAAAATAACTCGTTCTATACGACGTTTTGATATAGACAAGGTATGATCTTGTATTGAAATTCGTAATACACACCTATCACAGAACCAAGAATCAGAAAAGAACTTCAATCTCCACTGTCTCCATTTACCCTTCTTGCTACCAGTTCCCGAGTTTAAAGGAGCATTCCAAAGGGGTCAAGCGTCAAGTTTAAGCCCGCGTATTCTCGAAGTGATTCCTTTAACCCCGTATCACACGAACTTTGATCGGACTTGCAATCAATCGACCAATCGGAACAAGAAATAGTCGAGCAGTAACCAAATCAACCAATCACCAAGCACTTTTTTGCGAGCTTGTTGATTGCAGACTGGCCAATGAGCGAGCGAGCCGCTTCGATCTGATTGGTCGATCTGTAACCGATAAACGTAATCTCACCTTCAGCTTTTTTAAGTGTGTTCCCGGCTTTAGGGTTTGACGCAACGCGAACGTGGAGCGGATAAATATTATTAGATAGAAAGAGAGGAAGGCGGGGGAGGGAGAGGCGAGAGAGAGAGAGAACGAATTGTGTCAAGTTAGCGAGCGCTGTCATTTTGCGGTGTTCCACGGTGCTCTGCGGTACTTCGGTTGATAATACGCGTTATCCACGTCAGTTTTCTCGTGGAAGTAAAACTATTTTAAGTATCCAGCGATTTTTATTAGATATTATAGGAAATGGCGGACACAACTGTGGATGCTACGCGACGCCTGAATGTGAAAAAACAGACACTGGACGACGCTTATGCGGCGCCTGCAAATTTCCTCGAGATTGACGTGATTAATCCGATCACACACGGCGTCGGCAAGAAACGATACACCGATTACGAAGTTCGTATGAGGGTGCGTATTTTTTACAATTTTTATTTCTGTCCCGGAAGTCTAATACGCCGAGATACACACGTACATACGTCAAAGTTTTAATCTCGCGACGTCTCTGACGCGCGACGAGACAGATGGATTCCGCACGTCGTGTAATTTGATTATACGTTCGACGATTGGAATTATAGACTGTGTGTTATGGGCTGTGCCTGTTATCGGGCTGATAAAAGTACTAAAATGCGCCCCGAAACAGATACACGCTAGTCCGAGAAAAAGTACTTTGATTTACTCTTCGGGTTTTGTATTTTTATGTATCTTATGTGGTTTGTATTGCATTTTCGCGTCTATGTAAACGTGTCACATTCAGAAGTGAGAAATGAAGATTCGCGGAAAAATTTTAATTAATCTGCAATAATATATACGTATTTGTTTGTGTAAAAGACGTGTAAATGTATACATTGCAAAATTAAGTTAGCATTATGCACGTAGATGCGATTTTGATCGTTTCCATAATTGAGTTTTGTTTTCAGACGAACTTGCCAGTCTTTAAGGTAAAAGATTCGACCGTAAGAAGACGATATAGTGACTTTGAATGGCTAAGAAACGAATTAGAAAGAGATAGTAAGGTTAGTAACTACATAAAAATGCGATTACATAGTTAAAAAATAATACAAGTGACGTTTTAAAGATTGAAGTCAATAACTTGTAGATTTCTCTATGTCTGAAATTCTTCTGTAAAGTCACACATGCGCCATATATTGAATATTATTGAACAACGTAACGTGTTCAACTCAATTGTATAATTTATTTTGTTTTTAAAAAAATTTTTTATAGATTGTGGTGCCACCTTTACCAGGGAAAGCATGGAAGCGTCAAATGCCTTTTCGCGGAGACGATGGAATATTTGAAGAAGATTTTATAGAGGACAGAAGAAAAGGCTTGGAAGTTTTTGTTAACAAGTGAGTATAAATTAAAAAAAAAATAAAAAAGAACAACACAAATTATGTTCTACTTTAGTAGTTGCATCTTGAATAGAGAAGAACAAAAGATCTCCTTGATTATTTCAAATAAGAAAGAACTAGTGCTCTAGCCTAGTCTAGAATTGTCTTGTTTCTTAATTCAACCTAGAATCTAGGTTGATTTTTGCGTTTCCATCTATGGAATAGAGTTTTTTGTTTATTGAACAACTCTTTCAGAATAGCCGGACATCCTTTGGCACAAAATGAACGGTGTTTACATATGTTTCTACAAGAACCAGTAATAGATAAGAATTATGTACCTGGTAAAATACGTAATACATAAGTTGCCATACAAAAAGTATGTATATCTTTCCGTCAAGCCTTCTACATTTTTGAGATTCATCTTTTCCATTGTATCAACATCTTATTTGAAACTCACGAATGTGTCTCTACATATATTTTTGCAAAAGCTGAATAAGCTTCCAGTGCTCTAATGTCAGATGATCAGGACGCTTATTTGAGAGCATCTACTTTTAGTCCTTATTCTCTCTTTACTCTCTAAATATAAAAACTACTCTAATCACTGTATGAAAAGCATAGGTAAGCATCTTTATATAAGAAAACAAATAAATAGTAAGTCGGCAAAATCATTCTTACTTGTTAGTAGGTTGATTCTGTCTATTGTTATCATGTGATACTGTTTATAACGAAGGAAATATATAAGTAAAATAAAAAAATGTTATTATTCGTATAAAAAAAAAAATTATATTATATGTAAAACCCTTTCGTGCTATTTGCTTTAATAATACATGATAGCAATGTGTGGTTAATGACGTATAAGTGAAATATTTGACATATATGTGTGAACTCTATTTTATTTTATCTAGTAATCTTTTACAACTATTCTACAATTTCTCATTTCACATATATATATATGTACACGTACATGCATATGTATAAAGTGAGATTTGTAAAATTAGTTACATATATATATATATATATATATATATATATATATATATATATATATATATCT